>JABMCL010003243.1:225000-315000 GCA_018857735.1 Alviniconcha marisindica
GGCCTAGACTCTCCGGAATCTCCAGAACGGCAAAACCTAAAGGTTCAAACAAAAGCAGACCAAACATTTTAGCTAAAGAGACTAGCCCTGTGGTAAGTAAATAACTTGAGTTGGTGTTTTACGCCCAACAAGCCCTGTGGAGTCTGAAAGGACAGTAGAAGCCGGGACAGACACCTTCTCTAGAATCTAGCTGTAAGGACAAAAGAGGGAGACACACTCTTGTCCACTCTGGAAAAAGAAAAGGGAGAGACACCTTCTCTAGAATCTATCTGTAAGGACAGAAGGAGAGACACACTCTTGTCCAGTCTGGAAAAAAAGGAGAGACACCTTCTCTAGAATCTAGATGTAAGGACAGAAAGAGACACACTCTTGTCCAGTCTGGGAAAAAAAGGAGAGACACCTTCTCTAGAATCTAGCTGCAAGGACAGAAGGAGAGACACACTCTTGTCCAGTCTGGGAGAAGAAGAAAAAAAGGGAGAGACACCTTCTCTAAAATCTAGCTCCAGGGACAAAAGGAGAGACACACTCTTGTCCAGTTTGGAAGGAGAAAAAAAGGGAGACACCTTTTTTAGAATCTAGCTGTAAGGACAACAGAAGGAGAGACACACTCTTGTCCACTCTGGAAAAAAAGGAAGGGGAGACACCGTCAGTCTGTCCAGTCTGGAAGGACAGAGGAAAGACAGACTCTCTTGTGTCTTAGATGATGAAAGAGGAAGGTCAGACACATTCAATCCTGTCTGAAGGGAAGCGATGAGAAGAGAAAATCCTGTTCAGTCTGAAAGAAACACTCATTACAATCTGAAAGGAAAGGGAGGGAGACAGACAGACAGACAGACAGACAGACAGACAGACAGACAGACAAAGAGAGAGAGAGAGAGAGAGAGAGAGAGAGAGAGAGAGAGGAGAGAGAGAGAGAGAGAGACTCGACATAATTATTATGTCCTAAGTAGTTACAGGTTCAAAAATCAAAGACAAAACAAAAAAATAACGTAACGGCTTCTTCATGCAGGCAGCCAGAGCAGGGAGCTACGAAACCTCCGCAAAATGAATGCCATCACCATCATCATCATGATCATTTCTTCTTTCATGGCAACGTTGCACGTCAACAGAAACCGTAAGGCTTGTTAGGGACATACACGCAGCCCAGCACATGCAGCCACCTCCACTTTCACACAACAGCTCCAGGGAGCTCGGCCACATCACGGACCCCGGCAGCCTCATTACGCCTCAATCACCATTTTTCACCAGCCAGCCGCGGAGGTCTAACCACTGCGCCACACGGAAACGGGCCCGGAAACGGCAGTAAGGGAGGCAAGTAATGACTTAAACAGGCTTACTCGGCGACCCTGGAGTACAGACTCAGTTTTTCACCTCTCTCTCCCTCCCCCCCCCCCCCCACCCCATCACCCCCCCCCCCTCCTCTCCCCAATCCCCCGCTCCACCCCCAACCTTTCTCAATTGACCTCTTTCTTAACTAAGATCCCTGTCGCCAGCAGCGAAGATAACAAAACCACCATTACTACACGGGGGTAAAAAAGAAAGAAGAAGGGGAGAAAAAAAAAAAGGAGCCGGCAGAGGGGGCAGCGAAACCTAAAAGAACACCGAATGTGTACGATTTACAAGACAGCGCAGGCAACACGCAGAACTGCTGACAAGCGAACAGAACTGAAACGGCCGGACTCAGCATTACGGCCCCATGGAGCAGCAGAAAAGCTCAGGCGGGGCTCCTCTGAAGAGGACCTGCTGCAAGGACAAAACACACACACACACACACACACACACACACACACACACACACACACACACACACACACACACACACACACACACACACACACACAACAACAACACAAAACAACAACAACAAAACAACAACAACAACACCCCAAAACAAAAAAACACCTCATCAGTACTAATCAAACTCTGACGTCTGAAGACAATCCTGGAACGCGAACTTGGTAAAAGATATAAAAGATATATATTAAAATATATATATATATATATATATATATATATATATATATATATATATATATATATATATTATATATATATATATATATTTATTTATTTATTTATTATTTTTAATTTGGCATCTGAGACAATCTGGAAAGACGAGCACGTTGTTAAAAGATACATATATATATAAATATATATATATATATATAGAGAGAGAGAGAGAGAGAGAGAGAGAGGAGAAAGAGAGAGAGAGAGAGAGAGAGAGAGAGAGGAGAGAGAGAGAGAGAGAGGAGTTTTTAAGGAGTGGATTAATACAAGATCTTGTTACATTATAGCCCATGAGACGAGAGAGAGAGAGAGAGAGAGAGAGAGGAGAGATGGAGAGAGAGAGAGAGAGAGAGAGAGAGAGAGAGAGATGGAGAGAGAGAGAGAGAGAGAGAGAGAGAGAGAGAGAGAGAGAGAGAGAGAGATTTAAAAAATACAAACAACTGCTGGCATAGACTGTATAAACTATAATAGAGGGACCTGGAGTAATCTAAGATCCCAGTCGACGATCTTCCTTAAAAGGACGAGAGAGGGCCATCGTCAATCATACGAACATTGGAACTGTTTCAAAGGCAAAAGCAACGTTGGGGAAACTTCTGAGAAACGGGGATAAGGCGCATACTTATGGGCTTTTCCGAACGCATACATACCATCTTCAAGTGAACTGAACCAGAGTCATCTGAGGGGCCTAGTCGCACAGGCTAAGCCGGACTAGCGATTCCAGAGCATTCCGGTCAGTCATCCGTTGTAACAATGTCTCGTGCGGGCGAAACTCGATTATTTCAAACCACAAGTAAAACTCCGACTTTCCGGACTTTCGTGTCAAGCGCTCCTTTACGTCTGAAGAGGACTGGGGAAAAATGAAGTTGAATTAACTAGAAAGCCCGCCTCAATATTAAAAGTACACAGAATCGGTTCAGGGCAGCAGGCAAAGCGCGTACTTAAAGCTATACTCTGACCTGCCCCAGGCTTAGCTAATTTCATGGGGCATAACGTCCACAGAAACCTCATAATTATAGTTGTTAAGCCTTAAAGGAAGTAAGCATGGTGCTTAACGTCCACAGAAACCGTAAGGCTTATTAGTGACGGGTATTAAAGGAGGCGCGGGGGCACCTTCTATAGCTGTGTGTTGACAGTTCTGAGCACTGCACAGTCAGCAAACAGCAAACGCAACCAAGTCACACACACACACACACACACACACACACACACACACACACACACACACACACACACACACACACACACACACACACACACACACCTCTCATCTCTCTCTCTTCTCTCTCTCTCTTCTCTCTCTCTCTCTCTCCTCTCTCTCTCTCTCTCTCTCTCTCTCTCTCTCTCTCTCTCTCTCTCTCTCTCTCATCTTTCTCTCCCTCTCTCTTCCTAACCTACTATCCTTGAGATAAAGTTTTCGAGTTGAGTCTCAGCTCTCTCTCTCTCTCTCTCTCTCTCTCTCTCTCTCTCTCTCTCTCTCTCTCTCTCTCTCTCTCTCTCTCTAACGCTATTATCCTTGAGTATTAAAGTTTTCGATTTCGAGTTCTCTCTCTCTCTGTCTCTCTCTGTCTCTCTCTGTCTCTGTCTCTCTCTCTCCTCTCACAACACACACACACACACACACACACACACACACACACACACACACACACACACACACACACACACACACACACACACACACACACACACACACACACACACACACACACACACACACACACACACACACACACACACACACACACACACACACACACACACACACACACACCACACACACACACACACACACACACACACACACACACACACACACACACACACACACACACACACACACACACACACACACACACACACACACACACACACACACACACACACACACACACACACACACACACACACACACACACACACACACACACACACACACACACACACACACACACACACACACACACACACACACATACATCAGAGGAGATCTACATTTCTGCATCTGCGTAATCTCAGGGTGAAATGCGCGTATTCGTAGGCCTTTGTAAGCGGCCCGGACTCAGACGAGATGGGGCGCCACCATATATAAATAACTATTACTCTTATTATTAATCCAACCATGGGATTTCTGCTGCAAGCTGCAAAAGCGAGTGCATGCAATAAATTACAAGGTCACTTTTGTGCTTGATAAGAACAGGCCCAATATCATCACGTTCCGAACGCAAAAGCCGCTACAGCTAAATGCACATGCCCCAGTCTGTGTGTTTTTGCATTGTGGGTGGGGGTGTGTGGGGGTGGGTGTGTGTGTGTGTGTGGGGTGGGGGGTGGGGGAGGTGGGGGTGGAGTGGTTTTATTTAGCTCTTGGACTTCAACATTCCGTCAACTACATGTAGGATCACCTCAGGAGGTGTCACATGTCACATTCTTCCCAGCCAGTTCAAAACGCAAGTTCAAGTCTCTCTCTCCTCTCTCTCTCTCTCTCTCTCTCTCTCTCTCTCTCTCTCTCACACACACACACGCACGCACGCACGCACGCACGCACGCACGCACGCACGCACGCACGCACGCACGCACGCACGCACGCACGCACGCACGCACGCACGCACGCACGCACGCACGCACGCACGCACACACACACACACACACACACACACCGGTCAATATTGAGCAGATCTCAAGGGTAAGACGAGAACGTGGTATTCTGTCTGATTTACTCGTCCTTTGCTTCACTCCAGTATGGTCATAGTTCTACCGTAAAAGTACACCTTTATAATAATAATAATAATGAATACTTAGAGCGCCTAACCCGCACAGGCCCTAAGCACTAACACGTTCTTTACCAATACATATTGTCAAAATTCAACAAATACAACATGAACAACACTCGTTTTTTGTTTTGTTTTTCGTCGGTTTTGTGTGTGCGTGCGTGCGTGCGTGCGTGCGTGCGTGCGTGCGCGTGCGTGCGTGTGTGTGTGTGTGTGTGTGTGTGAGTGTGCGCGTGTGCGTGCGTGCGTGCGTGCGCATGTGTGTGAGTTCGTGCGGGCGTGCATGAGCACGCACGCGCGCGCGCGCGCGCGTGTGTGTGTGTGTGTGTGTGTGTTTTCGCACTAGACCTAAACTCTAAAACCTCATAATTTCCCAGCCTCTCCCGTGGAGCAGATAAGAGAGCCAACGGGCCATGGGTAAACCGTGTTATTCGAGCCAGCAACAAAACGAAAAAGAATATCAAAGTTTGTGTGTGATAAGACAAGAAAAGCAGCAGCACAGAACTGCCGACAAGCAAATATATATATATATATATATATATACATAAAACTATATTCCGCGGAAACAGCGCTGTGCAGTGGTAGTGGTGTTGGTGTGTGGATGGGGGAGGTTTTCGGAGGGAGGGGGAAGCATATATATATACATCTAAGTCTACGAAACAGAGTTCTCGCGCAGTTAAAAGAAAAAAAGGTTTTAGGACTCCTTGTTTTATGAGCCGGTACAAATAAATAACGCATACGCCTCGAAAAATCTAGGCGTTCTGTTTTTCTCGTTGCAGCAGCTGTTAACAGATGTGTTGAGGCGGCGTCACTGGATTTTTGAATTTCGCTCCTTTGTTTGTTGTTAAAGCTTTACGTTGCCAGCCACTGAATAACCCGCTATTCTTAAGAAGAAGAAGAAGAAGAACCTGAGAAGGAGGAGGAGGAAGAGGTGTATTTCGTTAAATTCTGATGACTAACACTTAAAAAACAAACAAACAAACAAACAAACAAACAAACAAAACAAACAAAACAAAGAATGACTTCTAGCGTTCTAAAACAAGATTAACGCTCAGACAGCCATGCGGGTTATCAGTATCGGCACGAAACAACACAAAAATATTCGAACACAGCTTTGAAGCTTTACACTGAAAGCCCATAAATAACCCACTATTCTTTAAAAAAGAAAAGAAAAAAAGGTAAGTTATAAAAATGTTGATCAGTCGACCGTGCGGATAATGTCTGGACGATATATGTCTGGACGAAACAACACAAAAATATTCAAACACAATGTTTTATTTTTTAAATGAACCTTCAGCAAAACAGATCCAATTTACTTATATATTTCCCACTTTCCCAAAGATGATTTACATCGGGGCCTGACAAAATTCAAATCACAAATCTGTTTCAAAAGGCAACGTTGGGGGAAACTTTTGCGAGACTCAACGGGATGGAGCGCATATGGCCTTTTCCGAGCGCACAGGTACCATCTTAGACTGAACTGAACTCAACCCATAAGTAAGTCTGGTTCACTGTTCCACATGCACGCCTCTTGGTGTTTAAAGAGGACTCAGGAAATGCAGTCGAATGACCTGAGAAGGCAGAATCTCATTATAAAAGGCACAGTTTCTGGCAGCAGGCGAGCTCAGGGGCTGTGTGAAGAAAGTCGAGGTGGCCGTCCTGCCGCCCCCCCCCCCCCCCACCCCTCCCCCGCCGTTCTGCCCCCCCCCCTCCCCCCCCCTCCCCCCGTTCCTAACAGCCCCTACAGTCTCTGTGGACGTAAAGCGGGGATAGCTCAGTGGTTAGAGCGCCGGACTCGTGATTGAAAGGTCGCGGGTTCGAATCCCTGCAGGAGCGGCGGGAGAATGTTCTTCTCCAGGGTCGACTTTCCGTGCTGACTCTTATTTCGGTATCCGTTCCACCCCGTGTTACCGCAGTAGCACGTAAAAGATCCGGTCATTCTGCCAAAAGTGCAGGTGGCAGGTTACAGCTAAACACGCATGCACCTTACGTATGTGGCTTTGCATGAAGTGACATGGAGCATGTTGTATGGTGTACACAGACCTTGCGCCGAGACGGCTGCAGTTTCATGTGGCACCAGCCATGCCAGCGCTGTAAGTACACCACTTCGGTGGATATTTAAAAAAACGCGCTATAAAAAGCTAGTCACTCATGTAGAATTACATGCTAGCGCAGTGAGTCTGCTCAAGAGAGCGGAGAATAGCGCTATATAAGCGATCATCAATCAATCAATCAATCAATCGTGAGCCGGTTTGGCCTAGCGGTAAGGCGTTAGGCTGGTAAGCGGAAGGACCTCGGTTCGATACCGCTTCGGCTCTCCTTTCTCTTCAAAAAGGTTGTGGATTGTGGACACTGTCCTGTGACTTTGTCTTCACTTCCTACTGAAAGATTAAAATAGCTCTCATCGCTGCCCGTCTTAATGCAGGAATCATTCTGGTGGTGACGGTGTAGCGATAGGTGTATAATCTCCCTCTTCCCCCACCTCCATACCCCCTTACCCCCATTCTGCCCGTCCCTAATAAGCCTTATGGTTTCTGTGGACGTTAAGCATCATGTTTACTTACTATCAATCAATCCAAAAAAAAAGCAACATTGAACTTGGTGCCTCAGAGCTCAGGAGCTGTGTGAAGAAAGTGGAGGTGGCCGTCCTGGGGTCCCCGTCCCTAATAGTCCTTATGGTCTCTGTGGACGTAAAGCAGCACTGAACCGAACTGAACAAGAAGACGTCAGAGCTCTGGAGCTGTGTGAAGAAATTGGAGGTGGCCGTCCTGGGCCCCACGTCCCTAACAGCCCCTACGGTCTCTGCGGACGTAAAGCAACATTGAACTTGAACAGCAGCCAATTTAAAGCCGCAGGTGAAAGCTGTATCCTACCCCACTCCAGGCTGAAACGAGGCCGGAACGTTTGAAAGCCATTGGATTCTCAGCAGCTTGAATGTTAACTTCTTCATCCACGATGCCCCAATGCCCGCAGGGCGAGAGCTCTTAGAAGAACAACGTTCTTCAAAGAGTGACTTTGGTACGAGAGGAGTTTGGCCTCCCGCAATACAAATTGCAGACGCAGCCCATTCTCTCCCCCTGCCACCGCTCCCTCCCCCCCCCCCTCGTCCACCCACCACCCCTTCCTCTCATCATCGTCCGCCATGCCTCCCTCAAACTCGATTGCTTTTAATATCTGCTCCAGCTTGGGAGGAAGCTCGAAATCTTGATGGGGTTGATAGTGAAGTGCCTTTAATCATTTTTAGTTTTGCTATCGTTTTGTTGTTGTTGTTGTTGTTTCTGGTTTTGTTTTTGTTTGTTTGTTTAGTTTGTTTGTTTGTTTGTTTGTTTGTTTGTTTGTTTGGTTGGTTGGTTGGTTGGTTGGTTGGTTGGCTGGTTGGTTGGTTGGTTGGTTGGTTGGTTGGTTGATTGTTTTTTTTTTTATTGACTCATTGACACTGGACACGAAAGATACCACATCCACAAAGCAGGTCACAAAGCATCCACAAAGCAGGTCAGTAGGGGAGAGGGAATGGCGGTGGGGAGTAACAGAGAAACAGAGACAGCGAGAACACTGAGAGAGACTAGAAAGAACAGGAGAAAAGAAACAAAAAACAAACAAAAAGTAGGGGGTCGTCGGGGGCTGACAGGGGGGACGGAGAGAGAGAAAGAAGGACAGAGACACAAGAACAGAAAGACAGAGAGCGAAAAAGACACAGTGAGAAAGACAGAAGCAGACAGAAAGAGACAGAGAAAAGGCGAAAGGCAGAACTTTACATACAAATATAGCCTACATTTTCATTTCCACCCGTTTCACTGTTGTTTAACTGCTGTTTCGTCGTTTGAAAAATACCCCGAAAATTCGCATGTTGTGTATCATCATATTAAATAAGCACTCTCTTTAACCATTCATGTGTTTGGACCTTATATGAAGGAGGAGAGAGAGAGAGGGGGGGGAGGCTGGGGGGGGGGGGCGGGGGAGTGAGAAGGAGCCTGGAAATTCGGAAAGGATGAGGAATGGAGCGACAGCAGCAGTGACCTGTGGAACGCTCATTACACCGTCGAAAGGCCTTGTCTGGCTTCATAATTCCAAACAAATTTCAAAGTTCGTTGAGCACTAAGATTGCATCGAGGACCCGTGCAGACCGCCTTCGTTAGCCCGGCGCCAGGTTGCGCTGTTCACTTTAGATAGCCAGGGTTCGCTGGATAGAAGTCGACAGCACTAGCTTCAGCCCACATAGAGTCACAAACCGCAACCCCTCCCCCCCCCCTCCCCTCCAAACCCCAGACTGGAATGTGTCGATGGTCGACATCCACGTTCGAAAACTCCTGTGGGTGTACTGCCCTGGACATGCCGGAGTGAAGGCAAATGACCGAGCAGATAGACTGGCGGGCAAAGCAGCCCTCACAAGTGGCTTGCTTCTCGGAAGATCTGAGGTGTTGAGGAGCTTGAGACACTACTTGCGGGCACAAAGCCAAGGACATCACACCACTGATCGCCTGGAGGAGCGAGGCGTGGAAAGAGGAAGCGCTAGACGGTCTTCCTTGAAAGGACGACAGAGGGCCACCGTCAGTCAGACAAACATTGGAACCGTTTCAAAGGCAACGCTGGGGAAACTTCTGAAAGACGGGTGGAGCGCATATGGGCTTTTCCGAGCGCATAGATACCATCTTAAACTGAACTGAACAGGTTGCGACGTTCACTTAAGATAGCCAGGATTGACTAGATAGAAATCGACAGCGCTAGCTTCCACGCATATAAAGTCATAGCACTAAAACGACTGCGTGACTCAATCGATGTAGAAGAACGAGCATCACGAGAGAGAGAGAGAGAGAGGTGGGGGGGGGAGAGAACAGACAGACAGACAGACAGACAGAGACAGAAACAGAGGCACAGAGAGACAGCTGGCTGTTTCAAGGACAGGTTGCCCGATAGGCATTCGTGCCTAAACCTTTATCCTTGCCTATTTAAAGTTCAATCAATCAATCAATCGAACAATCAATCAGTCAATCAATCAATCAATCAATCAGTCACACCCTCTGGCTGTTCCATCAGTTCCAAAGCAAGGAATAAATGGACGAAAGCATAACCATTATTATTACTATTACTGATCGCTTTTATTTAGCGCTGTTCTCTGCTGTTGAGCAGACTCACTGCACTCATGTCGCATACGTAAATTCTGAATGAGTGGCTGCATCCTATTATAGCGCAGTTTTTTTTTAAAAATAATTATCCACCGAAGTGGTGTACTGACAGCGCTATTTGGTTGTTGCATGGCTGGTGCCACGTGAAACTGCTGCCGTCTCCGCGCAAGCTCTGTATACACCATACACTGGCTATGCCCCAGTTTACAGTGTTATGTCATTCAAAACCACATGGTTAGGGTGCATGTGTGTAGCTGAAGTTACCAGAGTTGGACGCTGTCCAGACTGATTCCACTCACTGGGTCATGTCATTCGTGCTAAACGGCGAGACTGGCTAAAAACGACAAACAGCCATGCCGGGTTGGTGACGTGGCTGTCCAGACTGATTCGGCTCCCTGGGTCATTTCTAGTGCCTCCATGGGCATACATATGCGTGTCCTGGAGTGCTACACCGTGAGACAGGCTGGAAAAGGGCGGACAGGACCGAATGGAACTATAAACCCGCCTTTGAAATAAAAGACGACTTTCGCCTGCAGCAAGGCTAAAACGACTGCGTGAATCGATGTAGAAGCCGCCAGGATGAGAGAGAGAGAGAGAGAGAGAGAGAGAGAGAGAGAGAGAGAGAGAGAGAGAGAGAGAGAGAGAGAGAGAGAGAGAGAGACAGACAGACAGACAGACAGACAGACAGACAGACAGACAGACAGACAGACAGACAGACAGACAGACAGACAGACATCCTGCAACAGCTCAGAACGAAACGCTTTATTCAATCAGGTCAAGGCTGATTCACTGTTCAAATCACATGTCACACTATACTGGGAGACGATCTGGTCAACAACAACAAAAACAAAACAAACGAACATACAAACAGTGAAGCAAAGATCCCCCCAAAGCCCCTTTTCAGTTAAGATGGTATCTATGCGCTCAGAAAAGCCCATATGCGCTCCCTCCCGTTTCCGCAAAGTCTCCTTTGAAACAGTTCCAGTGTTCCTCTGATTGACGATGGCCCTCTCTCATTCTCAAGTTTCAGGGAAGATCGTCTAGGGAAGAAACTCCAGACGAAACAGTTACTTAGTTCTTGGATTTTAACCGTACAGGGCCACCTCATTCCGGACGAAAGAAAGAGGGAGAGAGAAAAAAAAAAAGGAAGAAGAAAAAGTTGAAAGATTCGGGAAAGAACCCAACCCGACAGACCAAATTCCAGGCACAGGGCCACGCCTGCAAAGCCGCTATATATAAGTTATGTATCTGTTCCGACCTACCACAGACTTAGGGAGGGCAGCTTTGATGGCTCTCACTGGGTACTTGCTGTATGGGACTTTAATTTCGGTACCCGCGCTATCCCAAAGCCAAAGCCACAAGGAAGGAGGTGGGGCGGGGGGGGGGGAAGAAGAGGGAGAGAGAGATGAGAGAGAGAGAGAGAGAGAGAGAGAGAGAGAGAGAGAGAGAGAGAGAGAGAGAGAGAGAGAGAGAGACAGGCAGACAGGCAGGCAGGCAGGCAGGCAGACAGACAGACACTGAGACAGACAGAGAGAAAGAGAGAGAGAGAGGCAGACAGACAGACAGACAGAGAAAGAGAGACAGACAGACAGACAGACAGACAGACAGACAGGCAGACACAGAGAGAGAGAGAGAGAGACACACACACACACACACACACACACACACACACACACACACACACACACACACACACACACACACACAGATAGAGACAGAGAGAGACACAGAGACAGACACAGACACAGACAGACACAGACAGAGAGACACAGACAGATAGAAACACGGACAGAGAGAAACACAGACAGACAGAGAGAGAGACGACTGCCCTGCCCCAGAGAAGTTCTCCCGCCATTCATGCGACGTGGCAAGATCAAAGACCAGCGAGAATGTCGGCGGGAACACAACCGGGCTGCCTGACAGCGCCGTTAGTGTAAGGCACGAAAGTTGAGGTATTTATGGGTGCAGTGAAAGCGATAACCCCCCCCCCTCCCCCTGCTCCCTCCCCATCTCCACCCCACCCCATCATACTCACCTCCAAGACTTGAAAAGCAGAACTGAGAACAGTCGATTTAAGCGGCAGAAAACGGACAACTGTTGAACATTATCATGTTGCAGGCTTATACGATTCTAACCGAACTTGGCAGAGCGAATTGAATCGTGTTAAAGAAAGAAAAGAAAAAAGAAAAAAAAACAAGTGAAACAAGGATCATTGCTAGAATTCTAAACTGTTGTTTTGAAAACTGAAAGGGCTTACCCCAAAAATTCGCGCAAGCTTTGTATTGTCATATTAAACTAGCGTTCCTACGTGTTTGAACAGAATCGTACATTTTGCGTCATCACTGAAGAGCGAGTCGAACGTGCAGTTTACATTGAACAGAAAGATGGTTAGCAGCTCTATCTATCTGTCTAGCTATATATCTATCTAAATGTCTCTATATACTGCATATAGTCTATCTATCTGTCTATCTATCTATCTATCTATCTATCTATCTATCTATCTATCTAACGTATAACAAAAGTCCAAACATGTCTTGGTTTTAAAACATTTATTCCAAATTTTCGCCCATCAGAGGCCTTAGTCACAATATTCTGGAACTCGTGGTATCGTTCAGGATAGACTGAATACTATCAAGCTGGAGATGGGCGTCGGTAGATCTGTAGGCCAGACTGTAGTAAAAAACTGAGCCCTTCTATAAGTGTCTCTGTGTCTCTGTCTCTCTCTGTCTCTGGCCCCCTCTCTCACTCTCTCTGTCTCTCTCTGTCTGCTGTCTCTGTCTGTCTGTCTGTCTGTCTGTCTGTCTCTGTCTCTCTGTCTCTGTCTCTCTCTCTCTCTCTCTCTCTCTCTCTCTCTCTCTCTCTCTCTCTCTCTCTCTCTCTCTCTCTCTCTCTATCTATCTATCTATCTACTGCGTACACACAGTTAAGATCTCTCTCTCTCTCTCTCTCTCTCTCTCTCTCTCTCTCTCTCTCTCTCTCTCTCTCTCTCTCTCTCTCCCCCCCCCCTCTCTCTCTCTCTCCTGCGTACACACAGAGTTAAGATTTTATGGAAGTATCTGGCGACTCTGCATCAGACCATCTGTCCGCGCTCTGTGAGCAGGCCGAAAGTCAGTCGGTGAACTGTTCAAACAGCTGAGCCGACAAAACTAACCGCGAGTCCGGCCAGCGAGTGGGCTAGTTCTCCCGAGTGACTTATAGCCTAGCTAGCAGCATCTGCAACGAGTCCGGCCAGCGAGTGGGCTAGTTCTCCCGAGTGACTTACAGCCTAGCTAGCAGCATCTGCCGCAGCACACAAAACCACAACAAGTCCATTGCGGACCGCCTGAGCGGTTCCAGACCGCCGCCACTTCAAAACATCAACGCGGAAAAGTAGGCAGTGTGGAAAGCATAGGTACCTGCCACGTTCAACTACACTACCACCCGACCTATTACCCCCGCCCCCTACTATGCCC
This sequence comes from Alviniconcha marisindica, assembly GCA_018857735.1. Classification (NCBI taxonomy): domain Eukaryota; kingdom Metazoa; phylum Mollusca; class Gastropoda; family Provannidae; genus Alviniconcha; species Alviniconcha marisindica. The sequence goes on from JABMCL010003243.1 coordinate 238,348, forward strand.
ATGCGATCCTTCTTTTATAACGTTTTTTTTGTTTTGTTGTTGGGGGGGGGGGGGGCAGTGCTCGTTTTGTCTCTGAGTTTGGCTGGGAAGAGCTTTGATGTTGAGCTCCTTACTCAACGTTTTGCATAATTACTGAGAAAACCATCTGTCGGAGTTAAAAGAGACGGCTTGAATGATATGAGGTACTTTAATAGTATTTTTCAAGTACCTTTGTTGAACACTTGAGGGCCGGGGAGAACGGGGGGGTGGGGTGGGGGTCTGGGTGTGTGCGTGTGTGTGTGTGTGGGGGGGGGGGTATTATCTCTTGGTGCTCGGTCGGTTTCAGATAGGAACAGACTTTAAGTCTCACTAACATAAAAGGTCTTACTTCTCCGAAAACAACTCGGCATTACTGAACTGACACGTCGAACGAACTAAAAGTTTGGAACAGATCTAGGGAAAAGTACCCACCACTGAATACGACGGAAAACAAGGAAACAATAATACACGAGCGCTTTCGACAAAAAAACTGTCTTCTTCGGGTGCAAGACTGAAGATAGAGATAGACAACACAAGAAGAAGGAAGTAGAGAGGAGGACAGACAAGAAGGTGATGTAAAAAAAAAAAAAGGTTTTAAAGAATGAATACGTACATTAAAAACGACGTCATCAAAATGAGCGAAAAGTTTGTTTTCGTTGTAATTGTCGGTTGTTTTGTTGTTTTGTTTTTGTTTTTGCTTGTTTGAGGATGTACCTCTTGTGAGGTTTTATGTACCTTGCATTTACTCGCACGCAAGTTGAGAGTTACCGTAGGCAACTCTGGTCTTTGTTGTTGTACTTCTGTTACGTATTTCGAGCGCTAATTAACTCCCTTGTGTGTTGCTTTTGTTCCAATTGCCCGTTTTTGCACGCAAGGCGATTTCTGAATCCACGTATTCTCAGACAGTAAGTACCAAGGCGGAGCGGCGAGTCTTTGCTGTCGCTCCTCACCACGAGGGCTGTACACGTGTCACTCACTCACTCACTCACTACACACAAAGCCAGACACCGACGTGAACGGCTGTGGCGCACTGCCGCTCAGTGACTGACGGAGCGCGTTGGCCCGGCGCAGTCCGGTAAGCAGCGGACGGATCGCCATGGTTCCAGACCATTCGTCTGGGTCGCTCTCTCCCTCTCCCCGCAACTGACTAGTTGTGGTTTAACTGAGGACAAAGTCGACTTTGCACGAAACAGCAGCACTGAAAATGGCTAGTTTAAGGACAATGTTGACTTTTTTGGGGAAACTTTGTTCAGCATGCCATACCACAGCAGTGCCCATAACGGCTACTTTGTGAACCATCTTTACCATCTTGCTCGAAAAAAAATTGCACGAAACTGCAGCGCTGAAAATGGCTAGTTTATGGACAATCTTTATGGTAACCTTGCTCGGAAAAAAATGTGCACGAAACTGCAGGGCTGGAAATGGCTAGTTTATGAACAATCTTTATGGTAACCTTGCTCAGCATAACTTTGCACGAAACAGCGGCACTGAAAATGGCTAGTTTTTGGACAATGTTGACTTTTATGGTAATGTTTCTCGGCATAACTTTGCACGAAACAACAACGCTGAAAACGCCTAGTTTATGGACAAGGTTGACTTTTATGGTAATCTTGCTCGGCGTCAAAGCACGACACAGCTGCACTGAAAACGGCTAGTTTATGGGCAATGTTTATGGTAACCATGCTCGGCGTGATGAACGAAACTGCAGCGCTGAAAACGGCTAGTTTATGGACAGTGTTTATGGTAACATTCCTCGGCGTGATGAACGAAACAGCAGGGCTGAAAACGGCTAGTTTATGGACAGTGTTTATGGTAGCATTACTCGGCGTGATGAACGAAACAGCAGGGCTGAAAACGGCTAGTTTATGGACAATGTTTCTGGTAACTTTGCTCGGCGTAACTGGTAACCTTGCTCGGCGTAATGAAGCCGATGCAGCCACTGAACACGGCTCATTACCGCTCACTGCCCATGCGTGAAGGATCGTTCCGGTGGGAAAAACGACTACTGCTATTAGTCTTCGGCAACAGCATCACATGAGGAACGGCTAACTTAACTCGGTACCGTCCCTCTCTCCTTCTGCCCCGATGACCATCCGGAACACGGCACGATATCGGTCCATGCCATGGGGCGGGGATAGCTCAGTGGTTAGCGCGCCGGACTCGTGACTGAAAGGTCGTGGGTTCGAATCCCGGCAGGAGCGGCGGGAGAATTTTCTTCTCCAGGGTCGACTTTCCGTGCTGACTCTGATTTCGGTATCCGTTCCACCCCCGTGTTACCGCAGTAGCACGTAAAAGATCCCGGTCATTCTGCCAAAGTGCAGGTTACAGCTAAACACGCATGCACCTTACGTATTGGCTTTGCATGAAGTGTCACGGTGCATGGTTGTATGGTGTACACAGAACTTGCGCCGAGACGGCTGCAGTTTCATGTGGCACCAGCCATGCCAGCGCTGTAAGTACACCACTTGGTGGATTTTGAAAAAACGCGCTATAAAAAGCTAGTCACTCATGCAGAACCACATGCGAGCGCAGTGAGTCTGCTCAAGAGAGCGGAGAATAGCGCTATATAAGCGATCATCAATCAATGCTACGAGACTCGTAGTTCAGGAGCTGTGTGAGAGTCGAGGTGGCCGTCCTGGGCTGTCCGTCCTAACGAGCCTTCTGGTTTCCGTGGACGTAAAGCTATATTGAACCATGCTTCGGCATTGGTCACAGCTTGTCCCTAATATGTCAGCCGACATCTGAGGACATTAAGCATCACTTCATCATCATCATCATCATCATCATCATCATCATCATCATCATCATCATGCCACGAGTTTTTCTTCCGATGACCGGGCCGTAGAATAAGAACTGAAGATTCTACTGTGTCTATGATAAGTCCTGGCATGTGTATGTACGGAGACAGTTGACAGACCCGCTTACAGGTGTTGCCTAAATGCCCAGTCAACAGCCTCAAGGTGTTGCCTAAATGCCCAGTCAACAGCCTCAAGGTGTTGCCTAAATGCCCAGTCAACAGCCTCAAGGTGTTGCCTAAATGCCCAGTCAACAGCCTCAAGGTGTTGCCTAAATGCCCAGTCAACAGCCGCGTACTGCGTAAGCGGCTCGGGGTCAGGCCGCCTTATGCAAGTCAAACGAAAGAGCATTTTATAAGAATCGATGTAATAATGATTTCTACAGAATACAGAATACTTTGTCCATCCCATTACGGGAAATTACAGTGTCAGCTCAGTCGCACATGAAAAGCACATAAAAGCAATCCACGATAACAAACCAACAAACGAAACGAAACAAACAGCCAAAAATAAATCATCACAATGTGTAAAATCATACAGTATCAATCAATATAATGTTTTTATATATATTTCGCAGCATCGACACAACGCTTTCACTCAACCATGCCGCTATACAATTTAGCAACATTTTGAGCGGTAAAATAGTAGCTTCTAAAAAAAAAATCACACACGTATGCACACTGACTGTACCTCTTTAAGGAATAAATAAGTGAGTAATTTGGTTTTACTTGAACATCCTGTCAACCGCCCCGGGACTTCAAAAGGAAAACGCCTAACACACACACACACACACACACACACACACACACACACACACACACACACACGCCACACTCCACTCTCTCTCTCTCCCCTCTCTCTCTCTCTCTCTTCTCTCTCTCTCTTCTTTCCACGCTCTCTCTCTTATTAAGGCCTTCGGATGAGACTATAAACCGAGGTCCCCCCGTGTGTATACAACATGCAAAAAGATCACACGCGCACGTTACAGATCACGCAGTCCATCATCAAAGAGTTCGGTGGATTATGAACACACACACACACACACACACACACACACACACCACACACACACACACACACACACACACACACACACACACACACACACACACACACATGCACTAGACTGAGTGTCAGAGTCTTCAGAATGCTGAATGTAGTTGGACACTATACGAAAGAAGAAGAAAACACACACACACACACACACACACACACACACACACACACACACACACACACCACACACACACACACACACACACACACACACACACACACACACACTGAGACAGTCTCAGCAGACGGTGCACTCACCTTTGCGCAGGACACAGAGAGAGACAGAGACAGAGAGACAGAGAGACTGAGACAGAGAGACAGAGACAGAGACAGAGACAGACAGACAGAGACAGACAGACAGAGACAGATTCAGAGAGACAGACAGACAGACAGAGACAGACTCAGAGAGACAGAGTCAGAATCAGAGACACAGAGAGACAGACAGACAGACAGACAGACAGACAGAAGACGGCGGTGCGGCACTCACCTTTCGGCAGGGGCACGTTGGCGGTCAACGCGCCCTGGATGGCCAGCAGCAGGACGAAGACGGTGACCATGACGACCTCCAAGGACCAGACCCTCACTCCCCGGTTCCCTCCAGGGCTAAGGAGCCGCGTCCTGCAGCCTTGTCGCGCTTCACTTCTTCCTCCCATCACCTCCACATGCCAGACCTTCCTCGTCCTTCCTCAGTCCGTCGATCAGACGCCGCGTCTCACTCACCACTGACTCAGTCGCGTCGTCCGGGCGGCCACCGCGGCTGTGCTATAAACCACCACAACGATCTCCGCCGGCTACTCGTCGTCTGCAGCGTCCTCGGTCAACACGGTCTCAGACTGAAACCCGTGTTCCGTGCTTGGAGGAGGGTGGAGAAGATGCCGTGTTTTTGTGTGTGTGTGGGGGGGAGGGTTGTTGTTGTTTTTTGGTCCCCTCTCCCTTCTTCTTCTTCTTCTTCGTCTTCTCTGTCTCTCTCTCTCTCTCTCTCTCTCTCTCTGTCTCCCCAACAGTGTCACGGTTGCAACATAGTTTATGGCGCAGGTTGAACGAAGAACGACAACCTCTTTCATGAAAGAAAAACAAAGGGGAGAAAATTACACGAAAGCCTAAAGAGACTCGTCCACAACTTACCCTTCTTCTTCCTAAACTTTTTTTCTCGTTCGTTTCTTCTTCTTCTCCTTTTTTTTTCTTTTTTTCTTTTTTTTTCTTTCTTCTTCTCTCCTTTGTTTTTTCTTTTTCTTTTTCCTTTTCCTTCTTTTTTTTCATTTTTTTTTCAGTCAGTGTGTGTGTGTGTGTGTGTGTGTGTGTGTGTGTGTGTGTGTGTGTGTGTGTGTGTGTGTGTGTTGTTGTGTGTGTGTGTGTGTGTGTGTGTGTAAGTAGGTAGTCGCTGAGATCGAGGAGACAAAAAACGAGTCGAGGATTTTCGGAGAACACGAAGAAGACGAAAAAGAAGGAAGAAGAAGAAGAAGAAAAAAAAGAAAAAAAAAGAGTGGACGAGGCCAAGTAGCAAGACTGACGAGTGAGTCTCCACTCTCTAACACACCACCAGACTTGTAGTCGAGTCCACGACGGAGTCACCCGCCACGCTCAGAAACTGACTACCGACTCTGCTGCCTGCTAGGAGAGAGCTGAGAACGGCAGTCTCGGTGCCAGCAGCTTGACTGGCGGCAACAGCAACAGCAACAGAAGCAGCAGCGGCGGCGGCGGCGGCACAGCAGCAGCCGAGATGGGGGAACCAGTCTGCACCTAGCCTTGCCCGGCGCGGAAAAGCGAGACGGCGGTGTGAAGCCACGCTGCTCTGTACAGGAATAGAGAGAGGGAGAGAGAGAGAGAGAGAGAGAGAGAGAGAGAGAGAGAGTGTGTGTGTGTGTGTGAGAGAGAGAGAGAGAGAGAGAGAGTGTGTGTGAGTGTGTGTTTGTGTGTGTGTGGTGTGTGTGAGTGTGTGAGTGTGTGTGGTAGTGAGAGAGAGAGGAAAAGGAGGAGAGTGAGTGTGTGTGTGTGTGTGTGTGGGAGAGAGAGAGAGAGAGAGTGTGTGTGTGTGTGTGTGTGTGTGTGGTGGAGGAGATGAGAAGAGAGAGAGAGAGAGAGAGAGAGAGAGAGAGAGAGAGAGAGAGAGAGAGAGACAGACAGACAGACAGACAGACAGACAGACAGACGAGAGAGAGAGAGGTGTGGGGGCTGGGAAGTCAGTACGGCATGAATGCGGCCGCGGGTGTTGAAAACAGTGCTGGGAACTAGTGCAGTGTAGTGTTGTGTAGTGTAGCGTGGTGTGGTGTAGTGTAGTGTGGTGTTGTGTTGTGTTGTGCCTGCCGTGCCCCCCCCCCCTCCCCTCCTACTCCTCCCCGGCCCTTCCCCCTCCTGCTGTGTGAACCTCAAACACAACACAGCAACCTGCTGACGTGGCTTATATCTCAAGACGCGCTTTCTCTCCCTCCCTCTCCCTCTCTCTCTTTCTCTCCCCCTCCCTGTCTGTCTCTCTCTCTCTAAGCTAATGATGATATCTATTCATCAGCAGCTTAGCAAGGACTAGTTGTTACACAGGTTTCTGACTGAACCTAAACTACAATCCTTGTCAAATAAAGTTTTCGAGTTCCCCGTCTCAGTCTCTCTCTCAGTGCAAAGCCCGTCTATTTTAAAATAGACGGGCTTTGATCAGTGTAAGAAGACACTGTGTCTCATCCACTACCCTTGTAAAATAAAGTAACCCCCCCCCTCTCTCTTATGGACGAGCGCTACATGTAAAAAGATCCTGCATCTACTGAATCCACTACCCACGTAACTTGAAATAAACCTCTCTCTCTCTCTCTCTCTCTCTCTCTCTCTCTCTCTCTCTCTCTCTCTCTCTCTCTCTCTCTCTCTCTCTCTCTCTCTCAGCAGCTCGGACGGGAAGGACAAGTTCAGTGTCAGATCTGAAATAAACAGTGTCTGTCTGTCTGTCTGTCTCAGTGTCTGTCTGTCTGTCTGCCTGCCTGTCTGTCTCAATGTCTGTCTGTCTGTCTTAGTGTCTGTCTCTATGTCTCTGAGTCTCATTTGTCTCTGAGGGAAATGCACTGCTGCCAACCTAGAGTAACTCTCAAAAACAAGAAAGTGTTTCGTGTGCTTATTCCAGTGTCAGTTACTGCTGTAACTCTGAATTAATCATATGCATAGGCCCCCATCTCACGGCCGCAGATTTTTTTGTATGGCGAAAACTAAAAGAGAGCACAAGGCCCCTTTCCGGCATGATCATACTATTACTTCATGTTCCCTTCGATTCATTTTGCTGTTTGGTATAGGCCTCATCTCACGCGGAAGACTTTCTGTCTGGCGACGGAAAACTGAAAAAGAGCACAAGGCCCCTTTCATGATCATACTATTACCCCGTGTTCCTTTCGATTAATTTTGCCGTTTGGTGTCCCTCTAAGTCTGAAGTACCCTCACTGACTCCCGGCCCAGTATTTTCATTATATCAGACTGAATTTCAGCCACACCCCCTAAATAATTATCGTCAGAAATCGTCCACTGCTTTTGAGGAAACACCACAAAGTGAGACATGCAAACTACAAACGAAAGGCTCGCAAACATTTAACTGTGCTACTCACAAAACAGACGTGACAAGAGGGGCAAAATGTCCAGTAGATTAAACCACAGTCAACACCGAGCAGAAAGCAGACGGCAATGGCGGACCAAGGGAGGTAATCAGATGGCAAGCAGAGGAAAAGCTAAGGAGAATTTGTTTCCCTTCAATAAGCGTCGGCTACAGTTAAGATTTCAGATTTCAGACGATGTTGACCTTGAAATTTTAACGTCCCGTCTTGAAATCGCACAGGGTCACCTCAGGACGAATCACGCAACCTAGGTCAAGGTCACAGATACTACTAATAATATGAAAAATCCGATTTCCAAACATAGTATTGCCATGTAAAATTTGGAGACATCTCGCACTCACAAAAATATTTTATACAATATAATCTATACTTGTCAATATAAAATTGCTGAAATGCCACGAGTCTATAATCGGATTTGTGACCTCGGTCAATTCGGTGTATCTCCCTTACACAACAGCCTTGATAAAACTGAGCCACAAGTCGGGTTTCAGGCTGAGTAGAAATTACAACAAAAAAAGCACGCTTACGAAGTGCCGCACTTGTGACTTTTCCGGACCGAAAAACAAGTGACGTTCCTGATTATCGAACCTTGCAGTTTTAAATATGTCGCAGGGATGTTTCGCACGCACAGTCAGTGTAAGCCCACAGAGCTCAGGAGCTGCGTGAAAGTCGAGGTGGACGTCCTGGGCTCCCCGTCCCTATGGTCTCTGTGGACGTAAAGCAACACTGAACAGACATAGCTCAGGAGCTGTGTGAAAGTGGAGGTGGACGTCCTGGGCCCCCGTCCCTATCAGTCCCTACGGTCTCTGTGGACGTAAAGCAACACTGAACAGACAGAGCTCAGGAGCTGTGTGAAAGTCGAGGTAGCCGTCTGTGCGGTCTCTGTGGACGTAACTGAGCAACATCATAAAGGTCTCTTCCGCTGGATGAAAACCGGCAAAAAAACAAAAAAACAAAACAAAACAAAAACTGAGAAATCCGGGCTCAAACTTTGTGAGTGGTTCACCTCCTAGGGCCTTTTTTTCTTTTCTTCTCTTTTTTTCTTCTTCTACTTCTTTTAACTTAACACACACAGTTGCAGAGTTTTCAGACCCAAACCTTGCAGGCAATCCGTTGCCAAGGTGTGGAAGGTGTGGGAAAACGGTTGCACACGCTACCCTCTCACCAAACACTAGGTGAATGAACCCTTGGGGTTTAAACATGGCCGAGGCCAACGCTAACAAGCGAATAAACATGTCATGTCGTAAGTGTTCCCAAGCTTGTAATAGTTCCTCAAGTGCAAAAAGGGCAGCTCTAAACGAGAAAATGGATTTTAAAAAAATAAAAAAATAACCTGCTTAGACAGTATTCAGCTCTGAGATTTACGTTTGGTTATTTTTGAGTTTTGCAGAGCAGATCTAGAAGTTTGCATTGCAGGCACTTCTACATAAGTCTACGCAGCCGACTTCTTTTTTTCGGTCTGTCGGTTATTCCACTTTTTGAGGAGAGGGGTGGGGGAGATGGGGCCGAGGGGTGGGAGGGTGGAGGGGGGGAGTTCGTGGATTTTGACACCATGTCAACCCCGCAGGGTCACCTCAGGCCGCATCACAAATTCATAATTCTTTCATACTAGTTCCAAACACAAGTCTACACTTGAAATCACCAGGAAAAAAAAGAAAAAAAAAAAAAGCTGTCTGACAGTTCTGCCTGGACTGACACATTGCCTCCCTGCACACACCACACCATCCAATCCTCGAGTTTTTTGCAAAGACACTGAACTAAACTCTGGAAAGAAGAAAACGGTTGTCCCTAATATGTCAGCCCGACATCTGAGAACACTGAGCCCCACACCATCAAAAACTGAAGGTTATTGTCTCCAATATGTCAGCCCGACATCTCAGAACATTGAGCCCCACATCACCAAAACTGAAGGTCATTGTCCCTAATATGTCAGCCCGACATCTGAGGACATTGAGCCCCATATTATCATAAACTGAAGGTTATTGTCCCTAATAGGTCAGCCCGACATCTGAGAACATTAAGATCCACATCATCATAAACTGAAGGTTATTGTCCCTAATAGGTCAGCCCGACATCTCAGTGGGGACATTAAGACCCACATCATCATAAACTGAAGGTTATTGTCCTAATCATTATGTCAGCCCGACATCTCAGTGGGGACATTAAGCCCCACATCATCAGAAACTGAAGGTTATTGTCCGTCAGCCCGACATCTCAGGACATTAAGACCCACATCATCCGGCAAAACTGAAGGTCATTGTCCCTAATATGTCAGCCCGACATCTGGGGACATTAAGCCCCACATCATTATCAAGAAAACGGTATAAACTTGAACTTACCGGACAAGATATATTACTACACCAAATGGCATTTAGTAACGCCTGTGAAACATTGAAATTAAATCGAATCGATCTCATCAACGCTAGTATGAACGACTAGCTCAACTGAGATTACAAACATTCACTATTGTGTGAAAAGAACTCACTTTAACAATGTCCGAGAAAAAGCGGCCTTCGTCACGTTTTGTCGGGTCGGACTGATAGACGTCGGTTACATTCCTTGAATACACACCAAAACGAATACTAGTTCCTTCGTTGCTCGGAAGAAGGCATACTTGCTGAAATTTTACACACTCTTATAAAATTTACACAGCGTCCTATTAAAAAAAAAGGCGCTGGTTCTACCTGAACCTTTTGCGTGGTTTTCTACCTTTCCCACTCAGTAAAACCCGAACAGCATCGAACGGCATATGTGCTTTTAGTCAGATCCAAACACATAAATGGCAGTTCAAAAGCAACGCTATTTATTAGGACAAAAATACAATCTGTAAATTTTCTGGGCCGTAATCCGCTTTGTCAAGCTACAAAACGACACTTAAACAACAGTTAAACGGTGAAACACGATGAACAATAAGATGAAAAGCTAAATCACCCATCTTTAGACCGCTAGCAGTCATTCTTGTTTCAGATATTTGCTTGTAGTGTCTCGCTGTAATTAAAGAACGTCTTAACCTTGCCGTTAACACGGCCCGGCCTGTTATTGTGTCGTAAGTGTCAGTGTTCTGCAACTAATTCTCAGTCTTTTGTCAAGTGTATAAAGGGCCTCCAGAGATTTCCCCCACCCGCCCTCACCGGCTGACCCCCACCCGGCTCACCCCCGCCCCTATACCCCCTCCGCCGTCTCTCTCTCTCTCGCTGTAACTGATCCGATGGCACTGATGCAGCACGGAGATTTACGTTCGTTTGCGTGTTTCTGTTTTGTCTGCAGAACAGATATCGGTTTCTAGACTACGGCACTCGCCCGCGAAGCCGTATGGACTGTTCCCACAGTGCGAACGGAAGTTTGTACAGAGTTGCGGGGATTGGCTCTTTCCGGGGACTGACTCGGTTCGCGTCAGTCGTAAACAAAGGCTGCGACTGAAAAACGGCCGCAGTTTGACTCATGAAAGTGACAGAACTGAAGAGTTACTTGAAATCCAACGGACAGTTCATGGCTGGAAACAATAACTTGTTCGTCGAGCGAAAGACACTGGTCTACCCGCAGTTGTACGCAGCAGTTTTTACAGTTCAGCCATTAGGGGGACTGAGCCGGGGGAGATCGAGGGGACTGAAGGGAGAACGGGGGGTGGGAGGGGGGGGGGGGGGGATGAATGGCCGAGAAAAGGGCCAGTTGCCTAGCAGCGTGTTGTCAGTCTCCGTGAATGATCCCGACTGATTCTCGGGTCTCTGAAACGACACGCTAAGCTGGAAGTGAAGGAGACGAAACTAAACGTGACTACTACGTACAGACAGGCCCGAGGCGGCAATACCAGTTAACAAACAACCTAAAGTGGCCTTCCCGGCGGTGCCTCATTGAAACTGATACGGTCCATACCACCCGAAATATGTATGAACACGTGGAACTAAATAATTATAATATCACCAAATATGTATGAACACGTGGAACTAAATAATAATAATATCACCAAATATGTATGAACACGTGGAACTAAATAATTATAATATCACCAAATATGTATGAACACGTGGAATTAAATAATAATAACGACAATACATTTATCGTGGGCTCATGGACGCCCTGGGCGCTGACGGCATCATACATAAACTGACCTAAAACACAATAGTCTATAAACATGTAACACACAGCACAGTCCTGCTAATGCAATTTACATCAGTAAAGTAGTATATGAAGCAACTGCACACACACACACACACACACACACACACACACACACACACACACACACACACACACACACACTATTACAAACATTCAGTGTGTGAAAGACTAGTGTCCGAGAATAAATGGGACAAAGTTTAGGCTTCACTGAGAAGGCATTTGTTGAGTCAGCAAGGGCGTCATCAGTTTCACCGCAATAACTTTTTGCCGGAACACACACCAAAGATATAAAACAATACGGAAAAACAAACAAACAACAACAACAACAAAACAAACAAAAACTGTCCAGCTGCAGCTAGCAAAAAACAAGAGGTAGGAATTGGAGAAAATGAGAAACAGTGCAGCCTTTTACCGTGACTGACACGAATACAAGCGCCTCGGTGAGCAGTCCAACGTATCGAGTGTTCTGTCAGACAAAAAAATAAAAAAATAAAAAAAATTAAGGCGTGTTGCTCGAGCTTCACACCCTTTTCCCTTTTTCGTGCAGAGTGAACGTCTACCGCCTGACTGGTCAACTGCAGGAACGAGAGACCGTCTCGGTCTAACTACAGTCTTTGTATTCTATGCACGAGGTGTCAGTGTTTGTGTGTGTCAGTGTGTGTGTGTGTGTGTGTGTGTGTGTGTGTGTGTGTGTGTGTGTGTGTGTGTCTTTTTTCTTTTCTTTTCTTTTTCAACCATTAATAAAAAATAAAAAATAAAATAAAAATAACAATGGATTTTTAAAGCAAGATCCAAACACATAAAAGGTTTAAGAGCCAACGCTATTTATTAAGGCAAAACAGTCTGTATCCCGAAAATTTGCAGGTTGTGTTTTGTCCTAATAAAGAGCGTTCTACTGAACGTTTTCTGTGTTTGGATCTTGTTTTAGAACGCTAGCAGTCATTCTTGTTTCAGATTTTGGATTTTTAAAGCGCCGACCCTACGGCTCCTCACGGCTTGTGTTTCGAGTATTGTCTGTCTAACCACTCAACCTTCCAGCCATCACCATCCTGCATTTCACCGAGTTTCAGTGTCGTCACCTTGATCTGCTTTGCACCGATACAGCTTTAGCTTAACGGCGGCCTGGCTCCGAATCAGTCCGACTTCCACTGAACCTGGAAAACCGATTGAAGCCGGAAGGTCAGGGAAGAACTGTGTGTCTTATTCGGGGCCGGACCTGAGGGGGTTCCAGGGTCCCCCCCCCCCCCCCCCCCCCCCCCCCCCCCCCCCACCCCTCCCGCCTCTTCTTTTCTTTCTTTTTCTTTTTTCTCTCTCCCTTTTTAAGTAACAAACGAGGTTAGCAAGCGTAAAAAAATGGTTGTTTGTGTGTGTGTGTGTGTGTGTGTGTGTGTGGTGTGTGTGTGTGTGTGTGTGTGTGTGTGTGTGTGTGTGTGTGTGTGTGTGCGAGCGCGTATGTGTGGTTTGAATTGGAAGTGACACTGCGGGTGTAGTTGTTTTACCACTGTTTATTACAGAGATCATCAAGGCAGTGATGTATTGCATATGTGAAGCATGGGTGCATCATAACAAACTTAAACAAAAAGCAAGACTAAAAGTTCTTAAGAGGCCAGGAGGGACCACCAGTGTAGTATCGCGCAAAGTGCTAGGATTGTACCCCTGCGTCTTCAGGACCCCCCACCCCACCCCATTTCCCATCTACCCGGTCCGTATCGCCCACACAAATACTCGAATTGTACCCCTGCCTCTTCAGTCAGGTCCTCCCACATCCGCCCCATTTCCCATCTACCCGGTCCGGCCCTGTCATTACCGATATTTTCACAGCGCTGCGTCAGCTGGATCAACTGAAAGGCCGTAAAGTTGCTTTGGCTGTATCAGTGTGCTATACAATCTGTGGCTGTATCAGTGTGCTATACAATCTGTGGCTGTATCAGTGTGCTACTACAATCTGTGGCTGTATCAGTGTGCTACTACAATCTGTGGCTGTATCAGTGTACTACTACAATCTTTGGCTGTATCAGTGCACTGTTACAATCTTTGGCTGTACCAGTGCAGTGTACTGCGACAGTCTTTGGCTGTATCAGTGTACTACTACAATCTTTGGCTGTATTAGTGTATTCCAACAATCTTTGGCTGTATTAGTGTATTCCAACAATCTTTGGCTGTATCAGTGTACTGCTACAATCTCAGTTGGTTGTATCAGTGTACTGTTACAATCTTTGGCTGTATCAATGTACTGCCGGCTACAATCTTTGGCTGTATCAGTGTGCTACTACAATCTTTGGCTGTATAAGCTTTGGCTGTATCAGTGTGCTACTACAATCTTTGGCTGTATTAGTGTATTCCAACAATCTTTGGCTGTATCAGTGTACTGTTACAATCTTTGGCTGTATCAGTGTACCGTGCCGACTACAATCTTTGGCTGTATCAGTGTGCTGCTACAATCTTTGGCTGTATCAGTGTGCTGCTACAATCTTTGGCTGTATCAGTGTACTACTACAATCTTTAGCTGTATCAGTCTGCTACTACAATCTTTGGCTGTATCAGTGTACTGCTACAACCTTTGGCTGTATCAGTATACTGCCACAATCAGTCTCTGGCTGTATCAGTGTACGCTACAATCTTTGGCTGTATCAGTGTGCTGCTACAATCTTTGGCTGTATCAGTGTATTGCTACAATATTTAGCTGTATCAGTGTGCTACTACAATCTTTGGCTGTATCAGTGTACTGCTACAATCTTTGGCTGTATCAGTGTACTGCTACTGACAATCTTTGGCTGTATCAGTGTACTGCTACAATATTTAGCTGTATCAGTGTGCTACTACAATCTTTGGCTGTATCAGTGTACTGCTACAATCTTTGGCTGTATCAGTGCAGTGTACTGCTACAATCATTGGCTGTATCAGTGTACTGCTACAATATTTAGCTGTATCAGTGTGCTACTACAGTTTGGCTGTATTAGTGTACTGCTACAATCTTTGGCTGTATCAGTGTACTGCTACAGTCTCTGACTGTATCAGTATACTGCCACAATCAGTCTCTGGCTGTATCAGTGTACGCTACGATCTTTGGCTGTATCAGTGTGCTGCTACAATCTATGGCTGTATCAGTGTACTGCTACAATATTTAGCTGTATCAGTGTGCTACTACAATCTTTGGCTGTATCAGTGTACAGCTACAATCTTTGGCTGTATCAGTGTACTGCTACTGACAATCTTTGGCTGTATCTGTGTACTGCTACTGACAATCTTTGGCTGTATCAGTGTACTGCTACAATATTTAGCTGTATCAGTGTGCTACTACAATCTTTGGCTGTATCAGTGTACTGCTACAATCTTTGGCTGTATCAGTGCAGTGTACTGCTACAATCTCAGCCGCCGTTTGGCTGTATCAGTGTACTGCTACAATATAGCTGTATCAGTGTGCTACTACAATCTTTGGCTGTATCAATGTACTGCTACAATCTTTGGCTGTATCAGTGTGCTACTACAGTCTTTGGTTGTATCTGAGTGTGCTACTACAATCTTGGCTGTATCCGTGTACTACTACAATCTTTGCCGGGCTGTATCAGTGTCACTGCTACAATCTTTGGCTAGACTGCGGCCGTTAGTCCCGCCGCTGCATGTGCACGTGCGTATCGGGTAGAGAATTTGAAACTGGCTGGAAAGACACAGTCGTGATTTGTTACCCCGGCCGTCGCGTCAGGCGCATGCCTCAAGTGCGGCACGGTGTTGCGATTAACTGCCATGCCGCCCATGTGTTGTATTCCCCTTTGCAAACCCGCCCGCAACACCCTTCCATCCCCCAACCCCCCCCCCCCCCCCCCCCCTCCTCCGGCCGCAACCCCCTGGCGGCCAGCCCACCCCCACCCCTCCACCGTGGGATATCGCGGACGCAGAAACGATAGTCCCTTTTCAGTGCTGAGAACACAAAGGTATCAAAGATTTTTGAGATGGTATCGAGAGGTCAAGTCTGCAGCCTCCCTCCTCCTCCTCCCCCCCCCCCCCCCCCCCCCTCCATTTTCCTTGCCAGCACGGTATTGCTGCTCAGTCAGTGTCTTTATCTTTTAGGCAGCTGCATTTCACCTACGATGGTTGTCATGGCGGCATCAGTTCCGACTAGCCTGAACTGACTAGGGCAATGGAAACACGGGAAGGACTGTTTGCTAGCACCAAGGGTCTTTGCTTGCACCGACTGAGTCTAAGAGCCTTTGCTTGCACCGACCAAGAGTCTTTGTTAGCACCAAGAGTCAGTCTTTGTTAGCACCAAGAGTCTTTGCTAGCACCAAGCGTCTGCACCAAGATAATAGTCTTTGCTTGCACCGACCAAGAGTCTTTGCTAGCACCAAGAGTCTTTGCTAGCACCAAGCGTCCCAAGATAATAGTCTTTGCTTGCACCGACCAAGAGTCTTTGCTAGCACCAAGCGTCTGCACCAAGATAATTTGCTTGCACCGAAGTCTTTGCATGCACAAGAGTATTTGCTAGCACCAAGCGTCTGCGCCAAGATAGGAGTCTTTGCTTGCACCGACCAAGAGTCTTTGCTAGCACCAAGAGTCTTTGCTAGCACCAAGAGTCTTCGCTAGCACCAAGAGTCTTTGCTGTCTGGTTTCCCAAAGCTGCTGCTACTGTGTGCAAGCAACGGCTGCCGTCATTGCGGTGCTAAAACGTGTGAGGATACGTGGACAGAACAGGTCTCTTGCTGACATGTGCCAGGACGATACGGATAGACAGATGTACTTCTCTACAGGGGGCAGAACAAAAACAAAAACAAAACAAAAACAAAAGAAGAAGAAAGAAAGAAAGAAAGAAGAAGAAGAGCACGATAGGCATACTGTATTCAGTCTTTGCTTGGCTGTGTCAGTGTCGGCACAAGTCATGTCAGAGCTCAACTGAGAAGCATAGTGTACTCAGTTTTTGGTTGGTTACTGATATTATGTGTCGGCACAAGTCATGTCAGTAAGAACTCCACTGAGAGGCATAGCGTATTCAGTCTTTGGTTGGCTGTATCATGTGTTGGCACAACTGAATCATGTCAGAACCCCACCTGAGAGGCATAGTCCTTAGTGTATGCAGTCTTTGCTTGGCTGTATCATGTGTTGGCACAACTGAATCATGTCAGAACCCCACCTGAGAGTCATAGTCCTTAGTGTATTCAGTCTTTGGTTGGCTGTATCATGTGTTGGCACAACTGAATCATGTCAGAACCCCACCTGAGAGTCATAGTCCTTAGTGTATTCAGTCTTTGCTTGGCTGGATCATGTGTCGGCACAAGTCATGTCACAACCCCACTGAGAGGCATAGTATATTCAGTCTTTGCTTGGCTGGATCATGTGTCGGCACAAGTCATGTCACAACCCCACTGAGAGGCATAGTGTATGCAGTCTTTGCTTGGCTGTATCATGCGTTGGCACAAGTCATGTCAGAACTCCACCGAGAGGCACCGTGGGGTTCTGACTCCGTAACTTGTGCAGACACTGATTCAGCAAAGCTAAATACACTTGTCTTCTCAGTCCTGACGGGAGATTTTGACTCAGTTTAATGATTCTGTCGTCGGCGGTTGCCCCTTCGAGTCAGTTCATCGTTTTGTGTCCCTTTCCCACCGACGCCGATACGGGAAGGAATTAAAGGAAGGGGATTGGTTTTAACGTCCAGTGGACCATGGAGGCTTTATCAGGGCGACCCACTGCCGAGATGCCACTCAGTGTAGCGACGGCATTATGCCGCGTGCCTCTTGACGTTTAACACAGACGCCAACGCGGCAGTGAGTTTCTGACTGCATGACGTGGCGCTGGCGCAAGCACGTCCAACCCGGAAGCTCCCACTGCTGAAGTGGTTCTCTGTCGCTGTCTCTCGGCTTTTTTTCAATTTGATTTTCTGATTAGGGTTTCCGTCCCAATACTGCTTGTATGGCAGAAACCATGGACCTACTTATGCATATATGTCTGTGGCAGAAAACCGCGCCACTATTGAGGCTCAGCCATTCCCCTCCGTCTTAAAAAAACCGGCCAAAACAAAACCCAAGTTGGAAGGGGAGGGGCGTCAAAGGGTGTGTGTGTGTGTGTGTGTGCTTGTTTATGAGTCATTATTATTTTACCACACCACGTTTTTTCGGCTAATAGCTTGAACATATTCTCTTGACTTGAAAATGACGTGTACTGAAAGCCGGAAGGGAGGGGGGACTGGGGGGGGGGGGGGAAGGAGGATTCCTCAGCCTGGCTAGGAACGCAAACGGAGCATGTCTACATTAAGTGTACAAGTAGAGACGGCTTTAGCACTGCAGTCCAGTCCCCCAGACAAGCATCACAGTCAGTCTCATTGAGTCTGTCTGAGACGCCGTCTGCCAGAGAATGAAAGCCGGCGTAACACCCGCCACGTTGAGCGTGTGATTCCGAGATAACCCCCTTAGTTCTTTCTATTAAAAATAAAATAAAATAGAACGAAAGGACAGTTTTAGTTTTAGGCCTGCCGTGTGTTGAGTTCATAGAGAACTGGGGCCCGGGCGAGGCTACGCCGCTGCGTCAGTCAGTGTAGTGTGTGTGTTAGTGTGTCAGTGTGTGTGTGTTAGTGTGTGTGTGTGTGTGTGTGAGTGTGTGTGTGTGTGTGTGTGTGTGCGTGCGTGTGTGTGTGTGATGTGTGTGTGTGTGCATGTGTCTGTATGTGCGTGCGTGTGTGCGTGCGTGCGTGCGTGTTTGTGTGTGTGCGTGTGTACTGGGTGGCCAGTTGGGAGCGTGCCTGACTTGGTCACGCGCCCCCTAAAACAAGATCCAAACACACATAAAAGGTTCAGAAGAACGCTGTTTATTAGGACAAAAACACAATCTGCAAATGTTCGGGGTAATCCCCTTTATCAAGCTACAAAACGACAACACTGGTTAAACGGTGCCCCTTGAAACAATTCAGAACACCCTCGTTGCTTCATCATCAGTCAAAGTTCCACGACTGACCGAGCAGACGCAGTGCAAGTCAGTACGCATCAACAGAGTTCCGACGTCAGTCACCGAGTCGTGTCGTTCGAAACTCCAGCACGTCATCACATACACGGCGCTGACGACATACTACACTGACGCCACGGCCTATGACGTGGAAGAGTGAAGACCGGGGCCTCTTCGTCTGCTCGGCGTTATCACGCCTTCGTGTGTGTGTCGGCCACTGAGCTCTTTCTAGCTCGGTGGTGTCGGCCTACACTTTTAAAAAAAATATATAAAAAGGGGGGAGGGGGGGGGGGGGCGGAGGGGCGGGAGGGGGGGGGGGAGGGCGGTGACTTACTCTGTTACTTGCTAGCTAGGCTTTGAGCCCGCCCTGATTGAGATTTCTTCGGAGTCAAATTCTGTGCAGACGGCTCCACAGCGGAAGTCCTTCGGATGAGACTACACTTTCAGAAACTAAGGTACCCACTTGACTGCATACGTATCAGTGCAACAAGATCACATACGCACGTTAAAGATCCTAGTGTAGTGCTGTGGATTATCAGTGGAAACACCCAAATAACCCAGCACTGATGCACTAAAAATGTCAAGAGTCTTCAGAATTTGAAGCTGGGCACTAGCCTATACGGAAGAAGAAGAAGAAGAAGAAGAAGAAAACACAACTGCCTGAGCCGAACTCCAAGCACTACATTATACGACGTAATTATCCTTCCTTTGGACCGACCCAGGAAGGTGCCGGAAAACGACGCCCGGAGTGAGCTGCCTCACTGAAGGCGTGAAAGTGTGTTACGACACTTACAGGCTGCTCATTTAGCCCCCTCCCTCTCTGAACGCTCAGCAAAACCGCAAAACTGTACAAGCCACGCGAGACGGGCAATTTTTTGTTGTTGCAAAACTTCAATTACTTAAACAGACGAATTCCCAGACAGGCGGGGAGGGCGGAGAGCGCCGTACAGACTGAGGCTGGAGCACCAGAAGGCTGTCATTACAAGCGGAGAAAAAGAGTGAACAGCGGGGAGGGAAAGAGAGAGAGAGAGAGAGAGAGAGAGAGAGAGAGAGAGAGAGAGAGAGAGAGAGAGAGAGTGATTTTTCGAGTGTATGGATTAAACAAGATCTTTTTACATTTAGCCCTCGCCCGTAAGAGAGAGAGAGAGAGAGAGAGATGAGAGAGAGAGAGAGAGAGAGAGAGAGAGAGAGAGAGAGAGAGAGAGAGAGTTGATTTTTCGAGTGTAATGGATTAAACAAAGATCTTTTTACAATTTAGCCCTGCCCGTAAGAGAGAGAGAGAGAGAGAGAGAGAGAGAGAGAGAGAGAGAGAGAGAGAGAGAGAGAGAGAGAGAGAGAGAGAGAGAGAGAGAGAGTTGATTTTTACGAGTGTAGTGGATTAAACACAAGATCTTTTTACATTTAGCCCTCGCGAGAGAGAGAGAGAGAGAGAGAGAGAAGAGAGAGAGAGAGAGAGAGAGAGAGAGAGAGAGAGAGAGAGAGAGAGAGAGAGAGAGAGAGAGTTGATTTTTCGAGTGTAGTGAATTAAACACAAGATTTCTTTACATTTAGCCCTTGCCCATAACACACAGAGAGAGATTCTCAAAAGAGTCGATTCTGAAACTCTAAAACTATGCTACAAAACCTGAAAATTCTTGATTTCTTCAGTGTTGAAACATCTCCGACAATCATGTGTTGCCATATAACATGTACAGCATAAAAGGAAGTGCTGGTGAACTATAATCATACAGTGGCAGTCGCCACACAATTTGCAAGTTTGTAGCAAAGAATGGCTGATGTCCTATATAGACACTAGGGAAGTCGCAACACAATTTGCAAGTTTGTAGCAAAGAATGGCTGATGTGCTATATATACACTAGGGAAGTCGCCACACAATTTGCAAGATTGTAGCAAAGAATGGTTGATATGCTATATATACTAGGGAAGTCGCCACACAATTTGCAAGTTTGTAGCAAAGAATGGCTGATGTGCTATATAGACACTACGGAAGTCGCCACACAATTTGCAAGTTTGTAGCTAAGAATGGTTGATGTGATATACATACACTAGGGAAGTCGCCACACAATTTGCAAGTTTGTAGCAAAGAATGGTTGATGTGCTATATATAATAG
This sequence comes from Alviniconcha marisindica, assembly GCA_018857735.1. Lineage (NCBI taxonomy): Eukaryota > Metazoa > Mollusca > Gastropoda > Provannidae > Alviniconcha > Alviniconcha marisindica. The sequence continues at coordinate 258,958 of JABMCL010003243.1, forward strand.
GGAAGTCGCCATACAATTTGCAATTTGTGTGCTTTGACGGTTAACAATTGGCAGGTTTGTAGCAAAGAACTGCAGATGGCCTTTGGCAGTAAACGCAGTTTGCAAGTTAAGCATACACTTCGAATCTGATTAAAACCACACACACATTGACATACAGTACACATACTGACTGAACACACACACAACTGACTACACACAAACACACACACCTCTCTCTCTCTCTCTCACACACACCCACACCCAACAAGTCAAAGGCACCAGAGCCGAACAGATTTAATCATTCCTCAACAGTTACCAGTATTCAGTGCCCGCACAACCATGTGCTCTTTCCTCGGGCATGCGTCGTAGGGCTCTGATCCGCTTTCCATCACAGTCATATAACTACACGATGTACCAGTTGCTATGGGAAACCGCAGACCGTGATGTCACTGTCATGTGACTGAACGTATAATGTAGGTTTCAAACTTGCTCTCTTCACGAATTATGTCGCAGGCAGCTTTCATTCTAGCTCCGACAGAGTAATAATAATAATGACACCGTGCTCTGTGGTTTCCCGTAGCAACCGATCGTACATCATATAGTTATATCACCGTGTGATCCAAAGTGAAGCATAGCCTTTACTGGCAAAATGAATCTCACAATTTGCAGGCTCAGAAAAAGTTCATACAAGTCACACAGAAAGTTGATTGCATCCTTCAGATCCAATTCCCCCCCCCCCCCCCCCCCCCCCCCCCCCCCCCCCCACTATGTGCAATGCATAAAGTATTGACAGAGTATTACTGTAAAACAGCATTTACTGGAAGAGGCAGCAGTTACTGTCATTACCATTCCGTGCAAATATTGACGATAATGATGGTGAAGTGTGTTGTTGAAGTGTTGCTTTACGTCCACAAAAACTGTTGGCTTATACGGGGCAGGAGCCCAGGACGGCCACCTCGACTTTCACACAGCTCCTGAGCTTTGAATGATGATGAAGCGATGCTTAATGTCCTCAGATGTCGGTTGACATATTAGGGACAAGCTGTGACCAATGTCGAAGCATGGTTCAATATAGCTTTTACGTCGACGGAAACCAGAAGGCTCGTTAGGACGGACAGCCCAGGACGGCCACCTCGACTCTCACACAGCTCCTGAACTATGATCTCTGAATGATGGTGATGGTGATTGCTTTTATACATAGCACTATTCTCCACTCTCAAGCAAACTCACTGCGCTTCAGTCGCATGTGATTCTAAATGGGTGACTGTAGCTTTTTACATCACGTTTTGAATATCCGCTGAAGTGGTGTGCTACGGCGCTGTTTGGTTGTTACATGGCTGGTGCCACGTGAAACTGCTGCTGTCTCCGCGCGTTCTGTGTACACCATACAACCATGCACGTGTCACGTCAATGCACGCAAAGCAACTTACGTAGGGTGTATGCACGTTTAGCTGTAACCTGCCACCTGCACTTCTGGCAGAATAACTGGGATTTTTTACATGCTGCTGTGGTTACACGGGGGAAGGGGAGAGTGGAATGGATACCAAAATAAGAGTAAGCACTGAAAGTTGACCCTGGAGAAGAATGAAACTATCTCGCCGCTCCTGCCGCGACTGGTCAAAAAAGACATTAAAGAGATCAGTCAAGATCTGATCTGGATCCATTAGAAAAAGAACCAATCAAGAAATCTTGCTGATGTGCAACAAATCAAAATCAAATGGATGGAAAAGATGACGCCCTCGTCATATGACAACAGTGTAAAGTCAGGATGCTTTTTTGTTGTTGCTGACCAAACTGATATACTGATTTGGCAGAATTCTGACAAAGGCATTACTCTCCTGTGCGGTTTTGTATTTGTGCACATACACTTATGTCTGCTAGCTCAGTAGCCGTAAAGCCACATTCCAATCTCTTTGCAATACTTGAAGCCCGCCACAGTGTGCCTGGTCCAAAGGCTACTGTTAAATTCACCAACAGATTCTTCATTATACCTCTTTCTCTCGCTCCATATCTACAGGGCTCTTCTCGTCTCTTTCTTCCCCTTAGTCTTACTGTGTTTTTAAGGTCTTCCACGTGTGCGTATGCTGACTCAACAATGACTTGCTCGTTTCTTTCTACACCTTTGTTTGTTGTTGTTTGTCTTTTGTTTCTTTCTTTGTTGCCAAGCACATCCTTGTGGGGCTTTCATTCAAAACAAAATGCTTCCATCCACTGCAGCATACCTTTTACTCACACTCACATTCCTTAGCTAAGCAGAAAATAACACTGGCTAATGAAAACTTGTCTTTCTATACCTTGTCCTAAATCTCTCTGTCTCTTTTTTCTGCCTTTATGGAATGATGTCCACTCGCACTATTGGCTTCTCTACCTGCTCACGTACGGTCACACAGGATGGTTTCGGGTCTGGGAGGAAGTTGGAATGGACCCACCACACCAACCACACTGCTTTGGTATACAGACTAGACAATGAGCTTTGGGGAACTGAGCAGACGACACCTCTCCCCGCACACGGAGTTCATACTCCCCGACACCTGCCTGCGGACAGCGCTGCCATTCCAGTTCCCTTTACCCTACATGTTATAGTGGTAGATTACACAGTAACACAACAACCTGCCTGTGGACAGCGATGACATTCCAGTTCCCTTTACCCTACATGTTATAGTGGTAGATTACACAGTAACACAACAACCTGCCTGTGGACAGCGCTGACATTCCAGTTCCTTTACTCAGCATGTTATAGTGGTAGATTACACAACACAACAACCTGCTTGTGGACAGCGCTGACATTCCAGTTCCTTTACTCAGCATGTTATAGTGTTAGATTACACAGTAACACAGCAACCTGCCTGTGGACAGCACTGACATTCCAGTTCCCTTACCCTGCATGTTATAGTGTTAGATTACATAGTACAACATACAAAAAATCTTTGGCTGCACAGACTTCTTTCCATCAACATTTGAGAGTGTGTTGTTGTTGTTTTAACAAAAAACCTTCAATATTCGTTTGGTTGTCTTTTAAACAAAAGAACAACCGAGTATTAAAGTAACTGGCAATGATAAACAATACAGAGAGAGTCACAGAGAGAGAGAGACACAGAGAGAGTGTCAGAGACAGAGACAGAGTTTGTGAGTGTGCATTTGTATTAGTATGTAAGCATGCGTGTGTGTGAGAAGGCACATTTATGCACTCATGTTGAGTATAGGAAATAATCCCTTCCATTGTTAGTCTTCTCCGCAAACCAACAAATGCATATTAGATGTGGGAAGGTGGGTGGGGGGGGGGGGGGGGAGTCTTCTCATGACTACACTGAAATAAATGGCGCCTTGTGCACACACACACTCCTAAAGCTGAATCACAAAGCATCCATGCAAGGATGAAGCAACAGAAGCAACACATACAGAACAACCGTCAACCTCAGAAGGAGGTTTTAATGCAGACATAACTGTGCCAGATATACGCCATACACTGTATGCACACTCACACACGTATAGTACACACGTATCTGACCCAGCCCCACTCCTCATTCCAAATACACTCAGGCACTCAAAGCAGTATCCAAAATGTATGGCATGGGCGCATGAACCAACAAAATGTTCCTAACCTCGGCAACACAACAAGCCTCCACCAACAGCGTCAGCAACATTGTGCCCTTCAACCCCTTCCCTTCACTGCGTGTGCGCACACACATGTACAAATCTCCCTTAAAAGCAACAACAACAACAACAACAACAGCAAATAGAAGCTGTATCAAACTTGTCACAAAATTATACCGTATGAATACAAAGCAAAAATAGAAGTGTTCAGAACAAATCAGAATTATTTCGATCTTGTTTAATCTTGCAAACTACTTGGAAAGGAGGTAATGGAAAGTGCTATTTTTGCCACGTTATTTTCCCATTAATATACTGGGAATGGTGATAGACAGATAATTGGTTTTTAACACCCAGTCGACCACAGTAGCTTGCTTTGGTTCTTGATTTCCTCAGACAAAACCCCAAGATTCACCCAAAGTTAGGTGAGACTGTGGCTTGTTTTCATTCTTAGATTTCCTCAGATAAAGCCCTAAGATTCACCCAATGTTAGGTGAGACTGTGGCTTGCTTTCATTCTTAGATTTCCTCAAAGCCCAAAGATTCACCCAATGCTAGGCGAGAATGTCGCTTGTTTTGGTTTTTGGATTTCCCCCGACCTTAAGATTCATCCAAGACTAGGTGAGCTAAGCAGCTCGCTTTGGTCAGTTTAAATTTCCTCAGATCCAAACACATAAAAGTGGTCATTCTTGTTTCAGATTTTATTTTATTTTGATTTCCTCTACAATTTTTTATATTTTTTATATAGCTTTCCCCTATACAATTCACTAAAAATCTGGGTGAGAAGGTAGCATGTGCTGGTTGGTCAGCATTCATTGGCATAAGGTAGCATAATAATTATGCAACCATTTCCTCAACCTAGTAGTACTCACACCAAACTGATCAAATTCCAAAGACTGATCAAACTCCAAACATCAGTTTCCAACATCTTTCCTCTAACCACTGCCATCACTGGTTATGCCATAGTTCTTCAGAAACTGTCAGCTAATTACATCATAAGTCTCCAGGAACTGTCAGCTAACCAAAAGTTTTTTTTCGCTGGCACTCAAATTTCAGGAAGGTTTGTCACAGACAGCCCAAGACAACCTCAATGATACAAGGCGTTTCTTTCACTGCCGCTAACAAGGCACAAATAAAGCCAGAATTGTTTAAACTGAGACAATGGAACTACTCTTTTTTTCTTTTCTTTTTACCTGGGAGTGGATGAGCCCAGCGTTTAAACAAGGCATTTCTTTCACCGCCGCTAACAAGGCTCAACATCAGCACAAATAAAGCCAGAATTGTTTAAACGGAAACAACAGAACTACTGTTTTTTTTTCTGTTTTTATATATTTTTTACCTGGGAGTGGCTGAGCCCAGCATTTAAGCAAGTCCCTCAATGCTATGCTGATCCGGAAGTCTTAGAACCCAAACTTTTTGCAAACTTCACGAAGGGCACTCCCTGACAGCATGAGATTTAGGGGCGACATCGGTAGACAGATGCAGGGAGGAGATGAGGAGTGCCCCTTCAGCGGCATAACCAATCAGGGCAGAGTTTGGAGGATGGGTGGCGGAAGTTGAGGCTAGGAGTGTGAAGACTGATTCCACTGCTGAGAGCTCACTGGTCAGAACACTCAGTGACAAAATGTTCATTCTCCGACAGCTGCGGGGTCTGACGAGAGCAGGTATGTAGCTGCAGGCTGCACGAGACTGGAGATGCTATCATCTGATGTGGGGGGAGGGGGGGGTTGGGGGGGGGGGGGGGGGGGCGGGACGTGATGTGTCACTGCTGCCTCACAACTGGCAGTCAGGATCAGAGGCGTGTGAGGAACTCCTCTTCCAGGGAAGACAGAACGGTCAGCTCCACTCCTAGCCTGAAACCACCACAAACCAGAAAGCGCCTCAACACCACAGCCCATCACTGTAAAAGGTGAGCAAACAGCTCTACTCTGCAAGGATCCTGTATCCTTAGACATCCAACAGAGCAGCATAAATTTAGCACGTCTGCTCCTAAAATCACATGCAGGTTCTGAGGAACAGGGGTGAGGGAGGGAGGGGGGGGGGTGCATGTGTGTGTAGGTGGGTTTGGGGGGAAGGGGCTGAGGGGGGAGGGGGGGGAGATAAACTTTGAAAAAAGTTATGTTCCCTGTTAGTCACTTGACATACCAGATCCTGTTCCCCACACACTGAACTTACCACCTTCAGTTTGTGCCCATTATTTAACAGAAAAGGAGCCTTGCTCTATGGATTATAATAGACAATGAGGTGGTCGCTGTGCACATAAAATAATCAACAACATAAAACTAATAATAATACCATAAAAAACAAATAAATAATAACACAATAAATATAAAAAAAGCACAGTGATCTTTACACCTTGTTTCAGAATTTCCTCGGAGAAAAAGTCAGAGTGAGATTTTCTGAAACAGACAGCCTCATTGCGAAATGGCTACCTGGTCAAATGATGACCATGACACAAATCCACACGATACAGTATGTGAGCAACCCCTCATCCCCCCCCCCACCCCCCCCCCAAAACAAAACAAAAAAAGAATAGAAAAAACCCACCCAAATCACTAAAGGACACTCTGAAGATGGTGTGCAGCAGCTCACGTGGCAGGGTATTAAAAACAAAAACCACAATATCCTCTCACCCTATGTGATGCAACTGTCACTGTACGGCAATGTCCACTTTTAGCCCCATCGGTTTGCGGTCCTCAAATGGTATGGGAATGTGTGTGTCACAATGTGTGTGTGTGTGTGTGTGTGTGTGTGCATGCGTGCATGTTTGCGTGCATGCATGTGCGCGCACGCATGTGTATGTGTGTGTGTGTGTCAGTGTGTGTGTGTGTGAACTGAATGAACTGAATGTATACACTATGCTGGCATATTCACGTATCAGTTCATTCCGTGCTATACACAAGCACACGCATACACGCATCCTCAAACCATTTGAGGACAGCGAACCGACGGGGCTAAAAGTGGATATTGCCTCACTGTACAACTACACATCCTGTGTGACCCCCAGAGTGCTCGACGCTACCATGCAAACAACTAGAGAAGGAAGCTGGTCCTCACTTTTTGAAGTCTGCTGTGACTTCCTCCACCTTGGAAGGATGGACGCAGGTGACACACCTGGTCAGAGCGCTGTCAAAGAGAGGCGCCAGGTATTTCTTGCCCACCCTGGTCAGTTCAGGCAGCGTGACCTTCGACACCTTCTTCACCATGTCCCTGTCCAAAAAAACAGGAAGGCAATGAGAGTCAGCGCAGGCGACGTCACACACCAATACAGGTGTGCAGACACGCACTCATAGACACACACACATTCACTCACACACACATACAAAGACATGTGCACGCACGCGCACACACACACACATTCACTAACACCCACGTACACAAACATTCACTAACACACATGCATGCATACGTTCACATACATACACACACACACTAATAATAATGACACACAAACATACACCCAACTGTCTCAACATAACACACAAACACACCACTCTCCCAGCATACATCAAAACAACAATACTTAAAACAAAAAATCAGTTCAGTTTGAGAGTTCAGGTCAGATCAAGACAGCATGGATCTCCATGCTCAGGAAAGCCCATATATGCTCCATCCATCAGATCAAGACAGCATGGATCTCCATGCTCAGGAAAGCCCATATATGCTCCATCCATCAGATCAAGACAGCATAGATCTCCAGGCTCAGGAAAGCCCATACATGCTCCATCCATCAGATCAAGACAGCATGGATCTCCATGCTCAGGAAAGCCCATATATGCTCCATCCATCAGATCAAGACAGCATGGATCTCCATGCTCAGGAAAGCCCATATATGCTCCATCCATCAGATCAAGACAGCACGGATCTCCATGCTCAGGAAAGCCCATATATGCTCCATCCATCAGATCAAGACAGCATGGATCTCCATGCTCAGGAAAGCCCATATATGCTCAATCCCCAAGCACTGAAGATTCTGCATGCTGCCTTTGCCCCCCAACCCTGCCCACCCCCACCAAAAATAAAAATCAGAAATGCAGCAGCACTACCACACACATGAGCTGAACGACAATATGACATACTTGTTGTAGGTGTGGTCCACACCTCGCAGGTAAGACAAAATGGATTCCTGTGCAGTGTCCCACACTGTTTTCTCTTCCTCGATGATCTCAAATATGAGGCTGGAGCGGGCAGACTCCAGTTCCACTTCACTGAACTCGGTTGCACCACTCAGGTATTCTTGCTGGAAACAAAACACACATTCCAGTCTTGGCATCTATACATTTTAACACGCCTGATGCAAACAAATGACAAAAATGAATCATGGAACTTCCGAAATGCAAACTGGGGAATGTTCCAAGTTGAACTTTTTCTTTTTACAACACTAACCAGAAGCACAATGATGGAACAACAATACTATAGTATAATGCGATTGCCAACATTTACCTATGGTAATAAATAAATAAACTAAGTTACCTCACATTTTGCAAACAATTATAACCCATCTTTATACTTCTTTTTTTTTTTTAAAGAAGAAGAAGAAAACACCAGGTTACCTTAATGTTTGTCAAGAAACTACCTCACATTTTGCAATAAACAATAACACCGCTCTACATTTTTCTCTTCTTCTAATAAACAAAACATTTACCATGACATCTTGCAATAAACCAAACTACCCAACAAAAAATCTAAAACAAGGACAAAACACTGTACTCAACGACACCACAGCCACAAACAGATAAGGAAGCCTACAGTTCATTTTTCACTGTTTAACTGTTGTTTAAGCATTGTTCTGTCGCTTGACAAAGGGGCTTACCCCAAAAATGTGCATGTTATGTTGTGTCTTATTAAAGAGGTATTCTTTTTAACCTTCGGCTTTGATTTTCCACTCTTTTTTTATTATATTTTTTTACACTACCCTACAGTGTGCAATAAACAATAACACTTCTTTCTAAACAAGTTGTAACAAACCAGATTACCTTAATACCTGGCAACACTACCTAACATTTTGCAATAAATAACATTTCCCTGAAATTGTCTCATAACGCACTGATTACCATAATGTCTGGCAACAAACCAAACTACCAAATTCTGTGCAGCAATACCAAACCAAATGGCGCCCAGCCAACAACAACAACGATGTTACTGACCACAATCTTCTGTCCCACTTTGTAGGCATCAACCACATGAGTAGACTTGGCCAGCAGAAGATACAGCAGGCCTAGGTCTGGACGGATGCTTACACTGTAACACAGGATTCAACATGAACACATTCCACCAGCACAGGACTTGTAACAGGCCTGTGTCTGGACAGATGCTGACACTGTAACATAGGATTCGACATGAGCACATGCCACCAAAACAGGACTTGTAACAGGCCTGTGTTTAGACAGATGCTGACACTGTAACATAGGATTCAACATGAGCAGATTCCACCAGCACAGGACTTGTAACAGGCCTATGTCTGGACGGATGCCAACACTGTAACAGAGCAGATTCCACCATCCCAGGTCTTTAACAGGCCTATGTCTGGATGGATGCTCGATTCAACAGGTACACGATTCAACAGGAGCAGATTCCGTCAGCACAAGACTTGTAACAGGCCTATGTCTGGATGAATGCTGACACTGTATCATTTGATAAAATTAGTGTATCCTTGTGTCTTTGTAAGTGATCCAGGCTCTTAAGAGATGGGGCTCCATAAGTAATCCATTATTATTATTTAAAAAATGTTTTTTTTTAACGAAAACAATACCAAGTTAAACAAGACACTCATTTATAAAAACCACCAAACAAAAAAACAATGGAGAGACAAGGGAAAAAAGAGAGAGAGAAAAAAGGCCTGCCCACCTGTATTATGAAAACAACACCAAGTTAAAGAAGACAATCACTTATAAAAACCACCAAACAACAACAAAACAGGGAGAGACAGAGAAAGAGAGAGAGAGAGAGAGAGAGAGAGAGAGAGAGAGAGAGAGAGAGAGAGAGAGAGAGAGAGAGAGAAAGACCTGCCCACCTGTATTATGAAAACAACACCAAGTTAAAGAAGACAATCACCCATAATAACCACCAAACAACAACAAAACAGGGAGAGACAGAAAGAAAGAATAAAGAAAGAGAGAGAGAGAGAGAGAGAGAGAGAGAGAGAGAGAGAGAGAGAGAGAGAGAGAGAGAGAGAGAGAGAGAAGGCCTGCCCATCTGTATTATGAAAACAACACCAAGTTAAACAAGACACTCACTCATAAAAACCACCAAACAACAACAAAACAGGGAGAGACAGAGAAAAGAGAGAGAGAAGAGAGAGAGAGAGAGAGAGAGAGAGAGAGAGAGAGAGAGAGAGAGGAGAGAGAGAGAGAGAGAGAAAAGCCTGCCCACCTGTATTATGAAAACAACACCAAGTTAAAGAAGACTATCACCCATAAAAACCACCAAACAACAACAAAACAGGGAGAGACAGAGAAAGAGAGAGAGAGAGAGAGAGAGAGAGAGAGAGAGAGAGAGAGAGAGAGAGAGAGAGAGAGAGAAGAGAGAGAGAGAGAGAGAGAGAGAGAAGAGAGAGAGAGAGAGAGAAAATGGCCTGCCCACCTGTATTATGAAAACAACACCAAATTAAACAAGACAATCACCCATAATAACCACCAAACAACAACAAAACAGGGAAAGACACACAGAGAGAAAAAAGACAGAAAGAAAAAGGCCTGCCCACCTGTAGTGGTAGGACAGACCCAGGCCACGGATCTGGCACCACATGGGGCCTTCGCACTGCGTCAGGTACTGGATCAGAACCATCAGGGCCGGCAGGTCCTCGTCATGATACGAGGACAGCGAGGGCACCACTTGCAGAAAGTAGGCCGACTCCACGTCCCCGACCCCCACGATAACCTTCCTGTGCGGGCTGGCCTCCAGCGGCAGGATGTAGTCCATCATTTTGGGGCAGACGTTTCTGAGAGAGAAGGTGAAAAGGTCAAGGTCAGCACCTCAGCATTATGTTTGAGATTACATATATATGATCTGAGGTTTGACGAACCAATGTGATCTGTCATAATGCGTGAAATGTTTCTGACAGAAAAGGTCAAAAAGGTCAAGGTCAGCACCTCAGGATTTTGTTTGAGATTACATACATGATCTGAGGTTCGACAAACCAATGTGATCTGCCATATTGCAGAAAATGTTTCTGACATTAAAGGTCAAAAGGTCAAGGTCACCACCTAAGCATTTTGTTCAAGATTACATATGATCTGTTGTTTGATGAACCAATGTGATCTGTCATAATGCAGCAAAAAAAAAAAAAAATTGACAGAAAAGGTCAAAAACATAAAGGTCAGCACATGTGATCTGAGGTTTGACGTACTGATGTGATCTGTCATTCTGGAGAACATGTTTCTGAAAGAAAAGGCCAAAAACATCACGGTGAGCACCTCGCCATTTTGTTCAAGGCTACATATGATCAGAGGTTTGATGAACCAATGTGATCTGTCATGTTGGGGGATCAGAACATTTCCTGTTTTAGGACTTAAGACTTCAGGGGTGGTTGAACAAGCACAGCCGTGTGAACTGAAAGGCAGGGTTGCCCTACCTGTCCCAAGAGAACTAAACAAAGTGTACACGGACAGTCCCATCAGAGCATTTTCTGTACCCAAAGGAATGGCCCTACCCGTCCCCAGAGGGATGGCCCTACCCGTACCCAGAGGGATGGCCCTACCCGTACCCAGAGGGATGGCCCTACCTTCCCCAGAGGGATGGCCCTACCTGTCCCCAGAGGGATAGGCCCTACCCGTCCCCAGAGGGATGGCCCTACCCGTACCCAGAGGGATGGGCCCTACCCGTACCCAGAGGGATGGCCCTACCTGTCCCCAGAGGGATAGCCCTACCCGACCCAGAGGGATAGCCCTACCCGTCCCCAGAGGGATGGCCCTACCGTACCCAGAGGGATGGCCCTACCCGTCCCCAGAGGGATGGCCCTACCCGTACCCAGAGGGATGGCCCTACCCATCACCCAGAGGGATGGCCCTACCTGTCCCCAGAGGATGGCCCTACCCGTCCCCAGAGGGATGGCCCTACCCGTACCCAGAGGGATGGCCCTACCCATACCCAGATGGATGGCCCTACCTGTCCCCAGAGGGATAGCCCTACCCGGACCCAGAGGGATAGCCCTACTCATACCCAGAGGGATGGCCCTACCCGTACCCAGAGGGATGGCCCTACCCGTACGCAGAGGAATCCCCAGATGGCTGCAGAGAGTTGGACAGGAATGTTTTCCACGGAGCCACCGGGGAGCCATGCTGGGAGAGCTTGGTGGTGTCGCAGGACAGGTGTACTCGTACGTTCTGCGGCTGGAGCAACTGCTCGCGGATGCTGTTCATGTCTGCCACCACCTGCGATGAAAGTTGCTCCAGAGTGATATGCAGGCTTGAACGCTTCACACCTGTGATTTGTTTTTGTTTTAAAGATACATGTTGTCATTTATAAAGACACCAAGAGTTGGTGTAGCAAAATAAACATTTTCTGAACACACACACACACACAGTCACACATGCACACACACACAGCCACACATGCACACACACAGTCACACATACACACACACAGAGTCACACACTCACACATGCCCACACACACACACACAGTCCCACACACCTGACTGCAGTGACCCGGAAATATCCATAACTATTTCATTCATTCATGTCAACCTGGTGGCAAAGGAGCTAAACAACCTGCAAAGCCAAAACTACACTGATGCAGGTCAGGTCTGGGACAAAACCTTCTTAAAGTATAATGGAAAACTTTACAGGCATAAATTAACCAGATGGTAGCAGCACTGAGAGAGAGAGAGGGGAGGGGAGAGAGGGGGGAGGGGTGCAGGGGGGGGGGGTGAGAGAGAGAGAGAGAGAGAGAGAGAGAGAGAGAGAGAGAGAGAGAGAGAGAGAGAGAGCGAAAAGCGAAAAAGAGTGAGAGAGAAAAGAGAGAATCAAAGAACAGACTGACAATGACATAAGGATACAAGAGAGAGAGAGGGAGAGAGAGGGGAGGGAGAAAGAGGGAGAGAAGAAGGGAGGAAGAGAGTGAGAGATGGGGGTTTGGGGAGGGGGGGGGGGGGGGGGTCAAAAAACAGACTGCACACTAACATAGGGATGCAAGATCGTACAGGGAGAGAGAGAGAGAGGAGAGAGAGAGAGAGAGAGAGAGAGAGAGAGAGAGAGAGAGAGAGAGAGAGAGAATCAAGGAACAGACTGCACACTGACACAAGGATGCAATCTCATACAAGAAGGCAGGTGCCTCACCTTCTCTGGCTCAGAGTCCAGTTTTTCCAGCAGCTGCGTCAGAAAGGTGGATTGTCTCAGCATGCTGGCCACATTGAAATTGCATTCTGCACAAACACAAACGCACCCATGGCAGTGAAAAGGTGCAAGCACACACACAAACATGAATGCATACAAACACACAAAACAGGAATGCATGCATATGCACAAACACACAAATACAAAATACATTGACACATACACATTCACATGCACACACACACACACACACGCACACAGAGTCAGAGTGACAGACTAGGAGGAGCTAACTTCAATATTACACTCAATCTCTAGGAAATAAAGTCCACACACAAAATCTGGACAGAAATCTTAGAACTTCGAGTTATCATTCACTTCAGTAGTTTACTTCCAGTCAGAAAGTGCAGAAATGTGAAAAATGCTGCCATGTAAAACAAATCTGCAGCATTATGCAATATTGATGTGAAACACATATGTCAAAATACATGGAAAGGAACATAAAAAAGAACATGGAAAGGAACTTAGAAAGCAACTGAAAAAAAATGCATGAGAAAGAGAGAGAGAGGGGGATGAGGGTGGAACGAAACAGGAAATTATACACACATGCTGACAGACAGATGGACAGACAGGCAGACAGACAGACAGCAAACCTCTTGAAAAGACCAAGTCCTGAAGCAGCGTCCGCACAATTTTTGACCCGCTTCGCTTCAGCGACGAGATGTCCCCGATCTTGCGATTGGCGATGATCTTCAGCCGCTCAGCAGTGAACTGCGTCCCGTAGAGCACATCCCGCAGCCACTGCACGCCACGCTCATACTTCTCCTCCTCCACCTTGACCTCCACCACAAGGAGCTGGGGGAAGTGGCCGCACTGGAAGCAGCCCGGGGGCAGACCCAGACCCGTGTCCGTGGACTGGGTGTCCTTCTCCAGCTCCGCGATCACACGCTCGTGGGGAATCAGCTCTGACACGGACACAACGCATGCACGGTGAAACTGCGGCTCAGCGCTGTCATGGTCAGTGACATGTGCTTGTCAGATTTATCCATCATTATAACTGACATGCACACGCTCGTGGAGAATCAGCTCTGAGACAAACACAAGGCACGCACTGTGAAAGTGCAGCTCAACGCTGTAAGTGTAACAGTCAGTTACATGTGCCTGTCAGATTTCATTTGTTTATCATTATTATTTTCATTTATTATTGCTATCATTATCATCATCATTATTATTACATCAACTTTCTTTTAAAGGTAATGTGCTCTGATGTGTCATGGTTGACCGGCTGTTAAAAACCAGTTATCAATCTGTCTTTAGGAAATCAGGTGTTGCTTTCAGAGTTGTTGCTCTGTAAAGATGCCTTCAACATTTTGTTGGTTCTTTTACTTATTTTTGTGTGTGTGAGAACAGGAGTATGACCTACCTCCATCACAGAGAACAGGGGCATGACCTGCCTCCATCATGGAGGAGAGGGACATGACCTACCTCCATCACAGAGAACAGGGGCATGACCTACTTCCATCACAGGAATAGGAGTATGAACTACCTCCATCACAGAGAACAGGGGCATGACCTGCCTCCATCATGGAGGAGAGGGACATGACCTACCTCCATCACAGAGAACAGGGGCATGACCTACTTCCATCACAGGAATAGGAGTATGACCTACCTCCATCACAGAGAACAGGGGCATGACCTGCCTCCATCATGGAGGAGAGGGACATGACCTACCTCCATCACATAGAACAGGGGCATGACCTACCTCCATCAGAGAACAGGGGCATGACCTACCTCCATCAAGGAGAAAAGGGGCATGACCTACCTCCATCATGGAGGATAGGGGCATGACCTACCTCCATCACAGAGAACAGGGGCATGACTTACCTCCATCACAGAGAATAGGGGCATGACCTACCTCCAACATAGAGAACAGGGGCATGACCTACCTCCACCACAGAGAACAGAGGCATGACCTACCTCCATCAGAGAATAGGGGCATGACCTACCTCCCTCACAGAGAACAGGGACATGACCTACCTCCATCAGAGAATAGGGGCATGACCTATCTCCATCACAGAGAATAGGGGTATGACCTACCTCCATCACAGAGAATAGGGGCATGACCTACCTCCATCATAGGAACAGAGGCATGACCTACCTCCATCACAGACAATAGGGGCATGACCTACCTCCATCACAGACAATAGGGGCATGACCTGCCTCCAACACTGAGAAACTGAAAACGTGACCTACCTCCATCACAGAGAATAGGGGTATGACCTACCTCCATTATGGAGAAGCTTAAAACGTGACCTCCCTCCATCAAGGAGAATAGGGGCATGACCTACCTCCATCACAGCAAATAGGGGCATGACCTACCTCCGATCGCGCAGAATAGGGGTATGACCTACCTCCATCACGCAGAATAGGACTCTCCATCAGTGCCTCCGACAGCAGCGGAAGGTAGTACTTGAGAGAGAGAGGTATGCCGGTGGTGTCCAACAGCACCATCATCTACAAACAGTCCCACATGAAACACCAACATCAATATGCAGCAGCAGGAATGTCAGAGAGAGGATTCAGAGTTGTGGGGACATCATGTAGCACCAAGAAAGAGCTCAGAACTTTACTCCATAAGGACAAGGATATTAGGCAATTGCCTATTATTACAGTCTGAAAGAGAGAGAGAGCCTCACAGAGAGAGCGACAGACCGACCAACCAGCTGACTGACAAAGAAAAAGAGACGGAGACAGAGAGAAATGAATAAAAGCAACAACAAAAACCACTCAACAGTCACTTGTAGACGCAAGAAAATAACGCACAACTCGAGCGATGCAAACTGACCCTGGCAAAGTTGGTGGATATGTCATCCAGCTGGAACTTGTAGGGGAGGTCACTGACTGGAAACTTGGAATTCTCCTTCCCTGCTCGTGCTGGCAGGTTGGAGGAGGGGGTGAGCGGGTGAAAGTGGATGCTGTCGGTGCTGGGCACCGGCATGGAGGTCAGAACTGACTTGGGGGGTTCAACCTGCCATGGACAAAAAACTCATTCTTTTGAACACAATGAACATGCAGTCATTTGACGCAAGCGACACCCTGAACTACGCAGTTTTGGGCTACAAAACTTAAAACGTCAATTTCTCCTTGACCTGCCACAAACAAAAAGCTCCTTCTTTTGAACACAAATTGACAATGAACATGCAGTCATAGGACACAACAGACACCCTGAATTTTGCAGTGTTTGACTACTAAACTTAAAACACCAAATGAACTGATGCGTATTTGATGCTATAATGACTTAGCCATAACAAAGACACAAATAGTAGCATAAAAAAATATGGATCATCCAAAACAAACTATGTTTTGAAAAAAAGATTCCATGCTACTACTACAAGGCAAACATTGTATTTTTGCATTGAAGTTTATTTCCCTACAAAATATGGACAAATTGCATGGATACACAGGTCTGTCTACTCCTGTTCTCCTACATGTAGAGATGCACTACTGTCAACTTTGGCTTGCATAAAAACTCCCACAGAAGCTTTGATGGTAACTCATAATATATATATAGACCTACACCACATGAGAATTTATGAGCTTGCAGTATTGTACATTATCAACAACAACAAAAATCATAACATTCAGCAAGAATGGACAAGTCTTATGTCTACATGAAAAAACACTAGCATTCCTCAAGCACTCCACATCCACACACATAATGATACAAACACACACACACACACTTATAATTATACACAAGCGAACACAGACGCACACACACACACTATAATTATACACAAGCAAATACAGATGCACACACACACACACATTATAATTATACACAAGCGAACACACACGCACACACACACACGCACAGCTGAAGATGCAACAGCCATTGCTGCCTCTCATGTTAGTCCTCATCAGCCAGCTTCAGTTCAGAGATCCTGGGAGTATTTCCATCCTCTGTCCAACTTCTAAACCTCCTTCCATGGGCCCTAAAAAACCCTCCACCCTCCCTTCCTTCAGCAACAGCAGCCTTTCGTGTTAGCCCTATGCTCTGCAGCTTGTCCGCCCCCCCCCCCTGCCCTGCCCCACACACCTTGTTATTGGCTGTGCCTTCCTCCAGCTGGACGCGACACTTCTCCAGTCCTTCAGGCCCCAGCGCCGCTTGCTGCGCCTCCAGCTTCAGTTTGGGAGTTCAGAGACACTGGGAGTATTTCCATCCCCTGTCAGATTTCCATTCCCCAACTCCTTCCATGGTCCTCAACCCCACCCCCCTCCACCCACCCTCATCAGCCAGCTTCAGTTAGGGTGTTCAGAGACACTGGGAGTATTTCAAATCTCTGTCCAACTCCCCAGAGAATAGGGACATCACACACATACTCACTCACACACATGCATGCAAGCGCTCGCGCACACACGTGCGTGTGCACGCACGCACACACACACAGCAATTGAAGAAGCAACAGCAACAGCAGCCTTTCGTGTTAGTCCTATGCTCTACAGCTTGTCCCCCCCCCCCCCCCCCCCCCCCCCCCCCACCCCACCACCATTCTCCCCGCCCCCACCCCCACTCCCACACACCTCATTATTGGCTGTGGCTTCCTCCAGCTGGACGCGACACTTCTCCAGTCCCTCAGGCCCCAGCGCCGCTCGCTGCGCCTCCACCCTCGCCTTCTCCTCCTGCCCCATCTGCTCCATGAAGGCGGAACTGGGCTCCCCGATGGTCTGGTGCCACAGAAGCAAGGCAGAGCTAGCAAGTTTGGTCACAAAAGAGCTGAGCCGTTCAGAAGACATCGTCCAGACCAAACCCAGACAGACAGACAAGGTGATTCCGACACATGCATACACCCCCCCTTCCCCCTCACAATCAACTTAGTTACAGGGTGTGTGCGTGTGGGTGGGTGGGGAGGGAGCTATAGTAGCCTATACTAGCAAGACGAGTAATAATGATGGAAATGATGCCAACAATAATATCTACTAAATGAGAAAGCAGTTCAGTTACAAAGAGGTATAGAGGTTTAGAATGAGTTATGAAGAGCAGCTTACCAAAACACAGGGTGATTCCTACACATAACCCCCACCCACTTCTCCTCCCCTCTTGACTATTGGGGAGTGGGGGGGGGGGGGGGTATCAGCAATAATGATGGGAAGCAGTTCGAAGGGGTATTGAGAGAGTGATATGAACTAATGAAAACAGCTCATCACCAACAAGAGAGTCACCAAGGGTGACATCATGATGAATACTTTGTGAGAGGGAGAGAGGGGAAGAGAGAGTGTAAGCAGGAGGGAGACGGACAGAGAAAGCAAGAAAGAGAGAGAGCAAGAGAAAGAGACACGCTCACAAACACACACACAACATACAGAGAAATGACTGGTAACTCACCACCACACAGCTGGTATTCTGTGTGTAGGTCTTCAGCAGATCCAGCCAAAATTTCTCTGGTTCTTGCTTCAAGCGCTGACGACTTTCAATCGTGTTCAACCTGACCTCAAACTGAAAAAGTCCACAAATTAAGTTGCTGTGGTGAAATGAAGCAGTAAGTCTGAAATAAAAGGACAACTAGACAAGCAACATTTAAAATGATTTTTCTTGAGAAAAAGAATCTGCATACAATAAAACTAGGCGGGAAATTTAAAGCCAGTCTGGAAGAGACCGAGACCAATATAATACAAAAAAATAAAAATTCAAACCATGCAATGAATTGTCTCTCTCAGAAACCCCCCAAATTACATGATGAATTAAAGTAGTCTAATACCACTCTGAAGAACATCGTTAAAATGGAGCAGTCTAAAACCACCAAAAAATACACTGTGAAATGAAAGTGCTCTGAAACCACCACAACTTACCATCAAATGAAAGAAAGTTGTCGAATAACAGGTCCATTAAGATGCAAATGTGATGAGAAAAACTTAAAAACATAACAAATCTGAAACAGAATGTCTGCTAGCATTCTAAAACAAGATCCAAACACAAAATGGTTCAACCGAACACTTATTTATTTAAGCTAGTGAAGCAAGCAAGCGAACAAGCAATGTGCCAACTTACGTCCTCCTGGTTGTCCCCAAACAAGAACTGCCCGATGATCATGCTGGCCATGCTATCATGCACATTGTCCTCCATCTGAAAATGAAAACTGGACATTTCTCTATGGGCAACAGGGGGCCAGGAACAGGAGGTATGGGAGTTAGCTCTGGGACTCTAACATCCCACCAACTGCACAGGGTAAAACACCCAATGAAAGGATAGGACAACAGTATCATTGTTCCCCCCCCCCCCCCCCCCCCACCCCATGTGTCTACACCAGCCTAAAATCTGTTCAACCTTTCCCCACTGGGGAAGTTGCACCACCCAATTCAGATCATTATTATTGATCCAGTTCCTCCCTGAAAAGAGAACACGCAAGGTTTCGTGTGGAAGTTTTTATGCACTATATATAAATGTTCATTGATTCACTCAAAAGTGTCTTAGCCAACCAGTTACATTCATTTTATGAGTAAGACATGTGTTTCACACGGGAAGGCAGAAAATACTGGAGATGAAAAGGTGGGAGTGATAGGGAGACGGGAGGAGAGGGAAGAGGGAGGCAGGTGATGAAGGTAGGGTGGGAGAGAGGAAAGGAGGGAGGATGGGATGGAGGCAGGTGGGGAGGGGAGGGAAGATGGAAGGGAGGCAGATGAGGAAGGGAGGCAGATGAGGAAGGGAGGGAAGATGGGAGGAAGGGAGGCAGATGAGGAAGGGAGGGAAGATGGGAGGAAGGAAGGGGGGTGGGGGGCACAGAGTCATGGAGGGTCACAAAGCATGGCTTACGCCACTGAGGGTGTCCAGCACACGTCGATGCACCAGGTTGGCCATGCGGTCCATGTCAAGGCGCTCCTTGCCCTCTGCTATGTTGCACAGCAAATCTTTCAGTCTGCACAAACGCAGTACCATACCACACAATACCAATTTTGTATTCCATGGGGAAATTCATTTGGCAGCAATAAGAACACAATAAAACACCTTACTGTGTACATGTAGAGAATATTGTCTTTAGCTTCACATCTCTCCTGTAAGAGCTCTGGGTGTCAATGAGTGCAGTGTAAATGTACATTACTTTTATTTTTATTGGTATAGGCCAGACCAGGCAGCCAGTGCAACTGTGTGGCTGCTGGCTTTCTTTGGAGAAAATGACCTGAACTTCATGAGAAAAACACACACATCCCAGTTCAAAGAATAATAATGTTAGCAGGAGCAGGGCACCCCCCCCCCCCCCCCCCAACAACAGTTTACATTCCACAACACTTACTTTGGGGCTACATCGTTGAGGTGTTTGGTGTCTACGTTTTGAAAGGTAAAACCAAAGCAGCTTTCAGAATTTTCCACCATGAACTGGTACACCTGAAAAACCAACAGTCAGAGTTAGTTCATTTCAACCACCCAAACAGATGCAAGCATGTCTGCAACACAGAACATATGCTGCAGCACAATTCAGAAATGATATCAGAAATGATATAAACTGTGGCAAACCCAGGTTTTCTTCAGGGGTGGGTGGGGGAGGGGGTTGGAGGGAAGAGTTAAAGTTAATGACTAAGAACCTTAACAGTACATTCAGTTACACTGTGCAAAATTCAAATGCTTTTTCTCTGTCTCTCAGCTACACTGCCGCTCCCCACCTTACTGCAGTAAGGCTCCTCCACCTCCACAGAGCAACATCACCATGGCAGACTAACTGTGACATCACCGTCTCTTGGCTACACTCCTTTCCTACCATACTGCAGTAAGGCTCCTCCACCTCCACAGAGCAACATCACTTGCTGTAACATCATCACCGTCTCTCAGCTACACTCCTTTCCTACCTTACTGCAGTAAGGCTCCTCCACCTCCACAAAGCAACATCACCATGGCAGACTAACTGTGACATCACCGTCTCTTGGCTACACTGCTGTTTCCTACCTTACTGCAGTAAGGCTCCTCCACCTCCACAGAGCAACATCACTTGCTGTAACAACATCACCGTCTCTCGGCTACACTCCTTTCCTACCATACTGCAGTAAGGCTCTTCCACAAAGCAACATCACTTGCTGTAACATCATCACTGTCTCTCGGCTACACTCCTTTCCTACCTTACTGCAGTAAGGCTCCTCCACCTCCACAAAGCAACATCACCATGGCAGACTAACTGTGATATCACCGTCCCTCAGCTACACTGCTGTTCCCCACCTTGCATGCTGTTCTGTCAGGCTCCTTCACCTCCACAAAGCAACATCACTTGCTGTAACAACATCACCGTCTCTTGGCTACACTCCTTTCCTACCTTACTGCAGTAAGGCTCCTCCACCTCCACAAAGCAACATCACTTGCTGTAACATCATCACCGTCTCTCAGCTACACTGCTGTTTCCTACCTTACTGCAGTAAGGCTCCTCCACCTCCACAGAGCAACATCACTTGCTGTAACAACATCACCGTCTCTCGGCTACACTGCTGTTTCCTATCTTACTGCAGTAAGGCTCCTCCACCTCCACAAAGCAACATCACTTGCTGTAACTACATCATCCCCGTCTCTCGGCTCCACTCCTTTCCTACCTTACTGCAGTAAGGCTCCTCCACCTCCACAAAGTCTCGCTGCAAGGGGGAGATGGCTGACTCTGACAGGTAGTCCTGCAGGATGCTCAGAGCCTCAAAGTTATACTGATCCTGCAGAAACGAAATGGACAAAAATGAAACAAAAATCGGTCAACACAGTCCTCTTTTCCCTGGAAACTGTTCTGTGGCTTTGGAAATGGACCACCATCACCAGAACTGACATGAATGTGCAAAGCTTAACAGAGGTTATCACCCTGCATGGCTTCCAACAGCTCACCTTAGCGGAATCCAAGAAAATGCCAACAAGTAAGGATGTTTGCCAAGGCAGGATAGTCATCGGCTGTCTCCCTTGTCACACACAGACACTAAAAGCGCTAGGTATGTGATCTCATCTACTTAGTAACTCATACATGTGATCTCGTCTACGCAGTAACACTCACACAGGTATGTGATCTCATCTATGTACTCACATGATCTGATCTACGTAGTAACACTCATACATGTAACCTCATCTACGTAGCAAAACTCTCATACCAAGTCTCACATCAGTTAAGAAAACTCTTAACATTAGGTCTTTTTTTCTTTCTTTTTTGTACAAATGGCATGAATTTTCACACATGTCAAAAAACTGATCAGATTTGCTGAAGAACAGGCATGCCCAAAGCACTGACATAAAAAATGTCAATGTCTACACACAAACAGTCTCTCTCTCTCTCTCATGTACATGGAGGGAGGAAGGGTCATCACAAATACAGTCACACGACACTATTTAGTTAGACCATCACCTTTGCCCTGGGTCCTCGCCAGG
The DNA here is from genome assembly GCA_018857735.1 of Alviniconcha marisindica. Lineage (NCBI taxonomy): Eukaryota > Metazoa > Mollusca > Gastropoda > Provannidae > Alviniconcha > Alviniconcha marisindica. The sequence continues at coordinate 281,175 of JABMCL010003243.1, forward strand.
CCACGGTCACCATCCCATACTCTTCATCATCGGTGGGATACCTGATGACGAGCTCGGCACTTTGGGGCAACGGAGGCACAGGACTCTGCCATGGCCGAGTGAAGGGACCCTGCAAGCCCTGAACAGGAAGAAAGAGGTCAGGACAGACAGATTATCTGACTTGTAACGCCAGTCAGTGACAGACAATCTGGCTTTTAACGCCAGTCAAAATGACAGATAATTTGGTTTTTAATGCCCAGTCAAAGCGACAGGCAGATAGATAATTTGGTTTTTAACACGCAGCCAAAGTGACAGAGAGATTGATAAATAATATGGTTTTTAATACCAGTCACAGTGACAGATATATAATTTGGTTTTTAACACCCAGTCAAAATGACAGATAGATAGATAATTTGGTTTTTAATGCGCAGTTAAAGCGACAGAGAGACTGATAGATAATTTGGTTTTTAACACCAGTCAAAGTGACAGAAAGATAATTTGGTTTTTAACGCCCAGTCAAAGCGACAGATAGATAATTTGGTTTTCAATGCCCTGTCAAAACGACAGACAGGCACACGCATTTTATATTCATACAATTAACAAATGAGTGAATGTAAATTGTGAATGAACAAAAATACAAGTGACATAAAGCATGTGTAAACTATTGTATGTGTTCAAGGCTCACATGAGGAACTAGGAAGGGTAAAGCTGCATGCATGCAGTCCCCTCCCTACCTCCCACCCACACCACCTTCGGCCCCACAAGGCTAACATAGTAACAAATCCCTAACATTGCAGAAAAGAAATGTCCACAAGGCGTTTGTTGCAATGGCTTCATGAGCATCCTGCAGCATGCGCAAGTACGCATGTGCACACACACATGCACACATGATACAAACACACACACATGCACACGCATGCACACACACACACACATGCACGCATGCACACACACACACATGCACCCACCCACACACACACACACACACTCACACACACACACACACACACACACACACTCACCACATCCACTCTGTTCTGTTCACAGGAGGCTGTAAACATGTAAACGTCCCTGATGATGGGCGCAGATGCTTACCTTCTGCTTGATCTTGTTCTCCACGGGCTGCAGCGCCTTGAAGACCTCCTCCGGCTGCACGTTGCCCGTGACGATCAGGCACAAGTTCTCTGGGCGGTAGAACTGCTTGTGGTAGTTGCATACCTAAAACACCAAAGCCAGAAGTTATCACCGGTCGCCAGCTAGTTAGGAACTGGATTTTTAATATCCTGCCAACTGCATAGGGTTGCCTCAGCATGATCAAACTAATCAAATGCACATTTCAAAACTCTTCTCACCTGTAAACCCTTTCCCAAGTCAGTCTCTGAAACCAATCAACACACTAATATAATGATGATGACGATGCGGAGCTTAATGTCCTCGGATGTTGGGTTGACATATTAGGGACAAACTGTCACCAATACATGTGCATGGTTCAACGTTGTTTTATGTCCACGGAAACCATAAGGCTCATTAGGACGGGGAGCCCAGGACAGCCACCTTGACTTTTACATAGCTCCTGAACTCAAACACTAATATAAATCAAAACATACATATATATACATACACAAACACCAAACACGCATCATAGTTCAGGAGCTGTGTGAGAGTCGAGGTGGCCATCCTGGGCTCTCTGTCCTAACGAGCATTCTGGTTTCCGTGGACGTAAAGCTATACTGAACCATGCTTCGGCATTGGTCACAGCTTGTCCCTAATATGTCAGCCGACATCTGAGGACATTAAGTGTCACTTCATCATCATCAAACACACATTTTCAAGGAGTTGTCCCTTCAATACTGCCTTTGTCAGAAAAAGAAGAAAAAGGGGAAAAAAGCACACATCCCCATGATGACACAATAAGAGGGATGAGGTGACAAGGAACTCAACTGGGAGAGCTTTTGAAGTGGAAAAGCTGTTGCACAGAGTTGGTGCTGCTCTCTCGGCTTTACAAATGCAAGTCTGGATTATAACGTCATGTCAACCACACAGGGTCACCTCACGATGAACAATGAAAACAAACAGTACAACAGAACTACAGACAGACAGACTTGCCGACAGACACAAAAAAGATGCGGTCACCTCAGGATGAACAATGAAAACAAACAGAACAACAGAACCACTGACACAAAAAGATGCTGTCACCTAAGGATGAAAGACGAAAACAAACAAAACAACAGAACCACAGACAGACACAAAAAGGACATGGTCACCTCGGGACAACTGATGAAAACAAACAGAACAACAGAACCACAGACAGACAGACACAAAAAAGATGCGGTCACCTCAGGACAAACAATGAAAACAAACAGAACCACAGACAGACACAAAAAAGATGCAGTCACCCCAGGACAAACAATGAAAACAAACAGAACAACAGGCCAACAGGGGAAAAAAGACACGGGTACCTCAGGACAACCGATGAAAACAGACCAACAGAACCACAGACAGACAGATACTAAAAAGACGCCATCACCTCAGGACAAATGATGAAAACAAACAGAACATCAGGCAGACAGAAAAAAAGATGAGGTCACCTCAGAACAACCAATGAAAACAAACAGACCAACAGAACCACAGGCAGACAAGACATAAAAAAAAGACACAGTCAAGACGTCACCTTTTCATGGGAAGTGCTGTTTCTGAGGTTGGCCATGATGCCGCCCGTTTCCGACTTGTAGCCGCAGTGGCCCGGGTACATGGCCCTCAGCATGTTGAGGTGGGTCAGACTCTCCCCTGTGTTCTCCCGCGCCTGCATCTCGCAGTACACCACTCCGGCATCCTCCCCCTCCCCGTTTATGTGATGCACCTCCGTCACATAGCCCGATTCCTGCATCAGACCAATATTACTATCATTATTATTATGGATCGCTTTTACATAGCGTTATTCTCTGCTCTTGGGTAGGCTCACTGCATTCATGTCGAATGCAGTTCTGAATGAATAGCATGTTTGTTTTTATATCCACTGAAGGGGTGTCCAGACAGTACGCATAGAAACGCAGTAGTAAACACAGTTCTATGCCAAGTTTTTCACCTAAATACACTTGTAACAAACTTTTCCAAAAGTTTCTGCTTCTAGTTCTTTAGCACAGCATGAGGTGGTACCCCTCGACAAAGTAAGTGAGTAATTTGGTGTTTTACGCCCAGTCAACCATTACATTTATCTCAGGGCATATCCCTTGACAAAGGTGGTAATGGGTTCCGAGTCAAGAGGCCAGGAGACTGAACCCCAGTATGGGCAACAAAATAACTTCTCTCTGTGGCCTTTCACCCCACCACTCCCCTTTGGTCTCACTCTCACAGTGACGGGCATGGCTTTTGATGCCTGACCAGTAAAGAAAAGTGATGAACCAGCCTGAACATTACTCACATGTCAGTTTCCTTGTTCTTTCACGTCATATATATATATATATATATAACAAAAGAATAAGGAAACAGTACTCTCTACCAGAAGACGGGGCATGAACACAAAATAATGCAATGTTAGGAGACAAAGTGTCTTTGTCAGGAACACACAAACACACACAGAGCCAGCCAGACAAAACACACACACACACACACCACAAGAGAGGAGCCAGAAAAGAACAGACAGTTAATAAAATTATTTCAGTTTTTTTCCCCTCACCTTTCTCCCTGATATAACACTAAATAAACACATCATGGCCGACTAAATGTTAGAAAAACCAATCATCTATATTTTGTGCTTGTATTTTCTCACCGGCAGTTATTTGCTTTTTCTCCAAATAACATGTATGAAATATATTCAGTTGTACTTGTAAGGCACAGTGAACAGGAAATAACACTGAGGGGGCAAACCTTGAGCGTGGGGTGGAGGATGTGGTCAACGTAGATGGGCAGCAGCTGCAGAAAGCCCTCGCTGCCTGCCGTGGTCATCGTGTAGCACGTATGGTCAGTGTCCGTCCAGGCGTTGGTGCCTGAGGCCAGGCACCGATTGGCCAGCAGATCCAAAACTCCCTGACAGTAGTAGTGATATTTCATGATGATGATTTCGAAACACACACACACGTCAAGGTCCAAGGACAACCTTTCAAAGCCAAAATGAACAAAGAAGCAAAACTAGCACTTTAATCTGACTGTTAGAGTTACTTTGTTAGGGTTACTAGTACTAGTGTTAGTTTTGAAGAGATGTAAAAAAAAAACTTAAAAAAAACTTGCATACATCATCATGATTCCCATACATTGCCAGTGGTATGAAAAATGGCCATAGGCTTTGGTCAGGAAAACATCACAGCTCAACTAAAACTAAAAGCAGATAAATGTCCTAGTTCTACATCTCATTTTTCACCATTTAACTGTTGTTTTGTTTATGTGTTGTTTTGTAGCTTGAAAAAGGGGATTACCCCCAAAATTCACATGTCATGTTTTGTCCTAATAAGTAATATAATAGTAAGAAACAGCATTCTTTTTAAGTTCAGGTTAACCTTTTATGCATTTGGGTCATGAGCTTTAATTAATCAATACATAATGTACATGTATGAGTAAAATGCATGTACACACTGCAGAACCTGACTGATAAATCTGTTAAAAGACCCCTCTTTCAATAATTAAATACCTTTTTTCTTCTTCCTTTTTCCATGTAAACAAACCCATGTAGCAAAGGACTGCCCCCTTTCTTAAGCCCACTATTGCATGACTTTTGGAGTGGTCTTTTGGAGAAAACTGAAAGGCCCTGCCAAAAAAAAGGTCTGAGAAAAATTAAAAGCAAGCAATATGCTTCTTGCTGAGAGAGAAAATGCTGCTGCATCAATTATTACCTGTGAGCATAGCCTCAGTCAATAAGAGAATTATAACATACATAAACTAGTATTTTTGTAACAAACCAAATAAATCGTCCAATTCCACACAATCCCCACCAGTATATAATTTGCATGTTGTGTGTGTGTGTGTGTGTGTGTGTGTGTGCGCGCACATGTGACTGTGAGTGTGCACACACGCATGCACATGGGACGTCTGTGAATATGACCTCTTCCAGTTTAAAACACTCTAACTTTTATTAAGGTAAAAAGAAACTGCATTGTGGTAAATACTTACTTTATTCTGGCTTTTTACAATGTAGCATTTGACTTTTGAGGGCCTGGGATTAGAGAGAGACAGACTGACAGAAACACTCCCAGAGAAAGAGAGTACTCAAAGCTGTACCTTGTATGGGTAATCCTCGCTGCCCAAAAAGATGAGATGTTCCAGCGTGTGTGGCAGCCCATCATCATCATAAGCCTCAGTTGCTATTTAAAGGAGAAAAAAAGCAAAATGCAACTTGTATGACACATTTTGCAGATGGGAAAGTTGTTGGTTGGTCAGCACAGAATCTACTAATACTACAGTAACAATACAACTGTACGAGATTTAAAAAAAATAGTGGAACATAGCCTCATAGTCATACTCATAGGGAATGGGAAGGCTGTTCTCACTCTCACACTCAGTCTATGGCATGTCACAATAATATCTAACGAGACAGGACACAGGTTGGTGTGGGAAAGTATACTTTAACTAGTTTAAGCCAACCTCAAAGCATACAACAATGCTAATACTAATACAGTAATAGTAATACTGCACCAAGAAACCTGCAGGACCAGAAATGCTGACTTCAAACTTACATTTCTCTATGTCTGAGTAAATCACTCAGCAGTAGTGACTAAGTATTGATCAATGTTTGGCCCTTTTCAGGTGGGAGGTGTTTACTCTTGGGTCATGAGCTTTAATTAATCAGTACATAATGTACACATATGACTATGAGTAAAATGCATACACACACTGCAGAACTTCTGACTGATAAATCTATTAGTATTAAAAGACCCGTCTTTCAATAATTAAAATTTTAAATACCTTTTTTTCCTTCCTTTTTCCATGTAAACAAACCCATGTAGCAAAGGACTGCCCTAAGCCCACTATTGCATGACTCTTACTCTTCTGTACTAATTTAACTAAAGTGGCAGAGATATTTTTGTGTTTGGTAGTGGATGTCAATTATCATTTTATAAATGATAAAGTTCTTCTAAAGACTGCAACTAATGGAAACGATTCCTGCCTGAAGGAAATATGGGAAGGAAACCAATGCCTATCTTTAGCAGTATCTAGCACTAGCAAAACAACATCAGAATGATTTCAGGATTTATTTATTTTTTTAATTACAGTTTAACTATGAATTTATAAATTATAGGTGCCTTTACAATTACAAGCACCCAACCATTTAGCTAGAACAGCTCATAACAGGCTCATACTGGTATTGCAATTTGTAAAAAAAAATCACTCTAAATCAGTAAATGGTACATGTATGGAATGCTGGGCCACTGTTTCTGCTACTGGCACACATCTCTGATGTCTCTTCATCATGTACAGTATAACTATAGGGAGTAGCTATTAATAGTATTATCATCAGTCACCATTCTGAGGCTCACTGTAAAATGTGTTATCGGTGTTTTCACACTACTGGCTGTTAAACCTTTTCTTATTGCTGCATTGCAATGTAACTAAGTTGGACATAGCCTCATACAGTCATAGGAGGTCTATAAGTATAAGTATAATAATGTGTGCAAGTTGCAATGTTCAGTCTTGGCACAGAAAGACAAAATAGGCTCTATTAATTTGGTACTGTGTTTACTTGGACAAACTGGTACCATCCTGCAGTGCAAACTCCTAATATAAGGTTACAACACCCTTCCTCCAAAACAAATTGGTCACCCATGGCATTTTTGTTGGTGCTCTGATGGAAATAAGTTTGCAACAGTCAACTCGAACTATATCAATTATCATTATCACTTTATCAAGCATTGCTTTTAATTTTTTCAACTGCTCAAAATGCTTTAAAAATGTCAAAACCAAAATCATTTGAAACTGAATGTAGACAGAACTAAGCTTTTACTTGGGGTGGACACTCCAGATGTTTACATACATGATGTGTGTTTCACTTTCAGTGCTGTGTTGATTCCACTACTTACCCAAACTTTTTGCCAATTGTATTACACTTTACTGTTTACAGTGTCAGTGTGTCACAGTATCGGCTTCAGTCTTAGTACAAAATTTGGTTTGGAGGGTGGGGGGTGCCAGAGAGTGGAGCTTGCACTAGTTGCAATGTGCCTGCCGTGTACAAGAGTTGAAGTCTGGGCCGGTCACGATATCCAGGGAAGAGGGAGTTCGTACAAACTACAATCGTAGCCGGTTGGGCTACAGTGCCTGATGAGGTAATATTCATCTTCAAGCGTTTCAAGCAAAAAAAGACAACACAAAGTGCTAGTGCTTTGCACAAATAATGTAACTTGTTGGATTATATTTTCAATCTTGACACTTGCAACACTGTCCAGCCAGTCTCCACCGAACGGTTTAAATTTCATAATCACATGTAATGTCAGCGTGAGGAGTTCGGACCGACACAAACACTTACCCAGGCAGAAGTACCCATTCACCAGTGGTCCCTCAATTTGAGCAATAGCAACAGTCAGCTGTGTGTCCTTTGACTTATACATTCGCACGGGAATTTTGCTGTTAGAAACAACATCGTGAACGAGCTGGAAACTGTCAATGGAAGTCGCCATCTTGTTTGTCAAGCAAAGATTACTCTGCAATGCGCGACCTAGCCTGTTGAACTGTGTTTCGGGAAATTTTGCCTTAGTGTGTATGTTGTTTGCAGCAATATTCCTCGTCACTTTCAAAAAAGACCTGACCCAACGAAACATTCTCGTGCGTTCTGCCCTTCGCAGACCTGTCAACACCACTGCATCAGGCACATTCCCTTGCACGCCCGACAAATGCAAAGCATGCCCATGTCACGCGCCATTATGAGATTTTCCCCGGTAATGTAACGCGAGCGCCTTCTTCCGTGTATTTAACCGGGTTCACACACACACACAAAAACACGCTGGTTCAACCAGAGATGCTGTAGTATCTCTGGTTCAACGGTGGAGTCTTTTGAGCAGGCTATTTGGGCTTTGGAAGTGGCAGCTGTGTTTAAAGCCGATTTTAAAACGCACGTATGAGAACCGTTCGTCAAACTTCAGACGCTTATAAGTTATTTTATACCAAAGCACGTAGAAACTAAACTTACTATGTACAGTGAAACAATAACCCCCCCCCCCCCCCCCCCTTTTTTTCCCCATTGACCCATTTTTTGTATTGTTTACATCTTCGATCATTCTCATGTTATGAGTGTGAAACAAAAAGGCAGCAGGCTTGCACATTGTTGCGTACTGAGAAGCATTTAGTTGCAGTCTTGTGTATTTTGATCTCCTGACACTCTTTTATGAACTATTATGCATTTTAGGTTAAACTTGAAGAAAGAAAAAAAGTTCGTCTGTTTTTCTTTTCAATTACCCCATCCCCTCCATTCACACGAAACAAATAGACACCCCTCCGCTGATTTTTTTTTTTTAAATAAATAAAGAGGATCAAAGTATTTGTGTGACCACACACTGTAAAATGTAACACCTGCTGTCACACCTAAAATTCATGGTCACAGATAACTGACTGCACTTTGACTGGCATTTTTTTTTTTTTAAATCACACAACCGCTCGATTCCACCTCTTAAAATCATTCCAGGTGATGAGACCAGAATTCAAACAGCAAAAAGTATTCATTGCCAGAAGGGACACAGCATACCCTGCTGTGCAGAGCTCAAGCTCAGCATTGGACATTGTAAAAGAATTACCAAGTGATTGCACCATCAGACCTTTTTTTCTCTTCCATCCGTGTTCAATGGTTTGTCATTTGGCAAAAAAACTGCCCCAGTATGCACCGCAAGCATGTTGCATTGTGCTACAAATTGTTCAGTTGGTCAACTAGTCGGCCCATCTAACATCTCCACCTTTATGTGCACTTTCATCAACTTACTGGTCGATATCTGATGCCTGAATCTGAGTGACAGATCAGTCCTGAATCTGTGGAATTTGTCACACACACACAACACACACACTCACAAAAGAAGTATTCACAGTGTGTTCCTGAATTTATTCAGAACGATTTTTTTCTCTTTTTTTTCTTTCCCACATTTAATGTCACAGAACAATGTGAGTGGCAGATTTGCACGAATGTCTGTCTGTGGTAACAATGTGACCATGTGGCAGGTTTGCATTGCCATTGGGGTTTATCTGTTGGACTTGGCCACACGTTCCAGTTCATCCTTCTTCTTGATGGCATGGGAATTGGAGGAGCCCTGGGGACACACAAAAGTCAAATTTTACATTCAGAGAGAGAGACAGAGACAGACTTTTCTGACACTTTATTGCATCAGACAAAGTCCATAACAATAGGGTAAAATGATCATCCAACTGATGCACTTAACAATATTTTCTACCAGTCACACCCACCCACAAACACACTTATACACACAGACAGACCCACATACGCACCCCCCCCCACCCACCCCCATATACAGGAATCTAATGACCAGCTCTCACCGCTTGCAAACCCATTCAATCACACACACACAAAATACAATAATCACCATGAGAATTCAGCAAAATGAGATTAACAAAGTGTTAGCCCAATTTTCTAAGGGGGGAGAGAGAGGGGGAGAGAGGCAATACAACCATATCTACCATCATAAATTTAACAATGTGAGAAAACCCTCATCAGTATAAAGACCAGCCTTTTTCCATGAATAACAACTGTTGTGAACTGAATTCGTAAGTTTCACACTTTTTACAATCTGCAATGGTCATAATGTTGAAACATGATGGTCTTAACATTGAAACAAGTATATTCACCTTAGCTGCGTTGATGAGTTCATCAGCCAAGCACTCTGCAATGGTCTTGATGTTGCGGAAAGCCGCCTCCCGAGCCCCAGTGCACAACAACCACATGGCCTGGTTGACCCTGCGCAGCGGCGAGACGTCTACTGCCTGTCGACGGACGGTACCAGCACGGCCGATACGCGTGGAGTCCTCACGGGGTCCACTGTTGATGATGGCATTGACCACAACCTGCAGGGGGTTCTGGAGAAAGAAATGCAACAGTGAAATGAAGCTTTCATGAACTACAATTTTATGCGCACGCATGTGTGTGCTCATGCACGTGTGCATCTCAATGTCTATACACATGTATGCCTCATTTGATTTTTTTACATGCATATTATTATTAACCCGCTCTCCTGCCTTCCCCCCTGTGCTCTTTGTAAAGCACTCAGAGTGTTTTAAAAATATGCCCTTTAGAAATATCATTATTACAAGTAGTACTGAATATTACTATAGCACAGACCTGCTGTAACAGCCTATGAGCACCATGACTGCTGTCAATGACTTTTTTTTTTTAGAGCCCATTATGCATGCTTTTGGACAAAGTCTCACAAAAGTTATACTGAGCCCCTTTCACAATGCCACTGTATTAAATAAACCCGCTTTATCACATTCTCCACCCTACCTCTCCTGTGAGCAAGTGGATGATCTCAAAGGCGTGCTTGACGATGCGGACAGCCATCAGCTTCTTGCCGTTGTTACGCCCATGCATCATGAGACTGCATGCCAGGCGTTCCACAATGGGGCACTGGGCCTTGCGGAAGCGCTTCACCTGGTAACGCCCCGATGAGTGGGGCAGGTATTTGGCATACTTCTCCTTGACGGAGATGTAGTCCTACAAACAAAAATCATTATGCATAACATTAACAGTACATTAATAGTGCTGTGATATTTTTGTTATTCCTAGCAGCCTTTTTGAATCATTTCTATTTTGACACAGACCAATGCCACTATTTCTTTGATTAGTTTGAACAGCAAATGGTCATTCAGATCTGCGTTTAATGTTGCTGATCAATAAAAACTGTTTCCAATTATTCTGACCTGATTCACTGACTGGGTTAAATGTTTATTAAAGATGCTGCTCTAACATTAAAGCAGCTTTAAATATTTCAATTCAGCGTTATGGCTTTCACAATAACTGGTTGCACAAAACATGTGCACAATTTTCTTTCTTAAAAAAATATACAAAAATTGTTTGTTTTGTTGTTGGGGGAGTAAGCCAATGAAGCAAACTGCTAAAAAGGCTTTTAAATTTATGTTAAAGCGGTGTGATCAAAGTAAAGCTCACCTTCTCTGATTCTGAAGCCAAAGCGATTTCTATTGAACTATAAAAAAGCTAAACAAAAGTAACTTATCCCTTGTGTAGCAGCAAGTCGTTACTCAATGGGTCACCATTTGCCATTTTTAAGGGTATTTGTACATAGCAGCATGGATTCACCCCCTTTTCCTTGGGAGAAAATAAACACTTGCATGGTTGCAGATTCTTTAGTTTTAATCAGTTCTGGTTCTATACTTAGCAACAAAAGATAACCTAACTTACCTGTAGTGAGATATCACCAATCTGCACATCGTCAGCTGACCACTTCCCGAAAAGTTTGATTTCAGGAATCTCAGCCACCTGAGTTTGCACAGGATCCTCGCCCCAATTTTCTTCCGTCATCTGGAGAGAGAAAAAATGACAATAGTTTCTGTACTATTTTCCCCATGATACATCTCTCAGCAAATGCAACGTCACCGAAAATGTACTTGCTAATGCTACTATTGTACTAATCACTACTTCAATTTCACAACTAATTTATATCTATTTAGACCTATGGATATGAAGCAGAGGAGTGGTGTGTCATCTGGAATGCAGCTTGGAAGGTTTCAGTTTTACATACAAGTAACTCAAGCAACAACCACAACTGACAATAACCTACAACTGTACAAGGTAACAACAACAAAACAAACAACAAAACCAAAACAAACAACAACAAAAAACTCTGTGTGTGTGTGTGTGTGTGTGTGAGTGAGAGAGAGAGAGAGAGAGAGAGAGAGAGAGGAGAGAGAGAGAGAGAGAGAGAGAGAGAGAGAGAGAGATTTTAATTTTGTGCTTTGTATCGATTTGGGAATCAGGCTACAGAGGAAGCAATCAAGAAGTTCGGCTGCATTTCTATCACCCGACCATGGATGACACGAGGCGAGGTTGCCGGTAAGCAGCTGATAAAACATAAATGGGTGACTACATAGTACATGGACACTAAGGCCGCAAGGGTCAGGTACCCTCCACCCAGCCACCTCAAGGGTCAAGTACCCTCCATCCAGCCACCTCAGAATACAGGGCTTCCACACTACTGATGTATCACCATCACTAGGGTCAGTTCCTTAAAGAACGGGGCATCTATTAAATATTATCACGACGAAAGAAACTAGTACTACTAATTACCAAGGAAGAAAGAAAACAAACAAAAATTAACAACAAAAGACAAAACAACAACAACAACAAAACATAAGTTGAGTATTGTACAACTTGTACAAGTTGCAGTAACTGGCCTAAGTGAGAGTTACCGTTTTGCTCGATACTTTCTTCTGGGTTTCATCTAATCTACAGCTGTAACGGCTACATAATGTTAATAACAGCGAAATGGACTTATAGAAAAACTACACATATGATGTCACATTGCTTGAGCTTGACGTGAAGCCTATAAATTTGTAAAGTTTTGTTGTTTTCGCTTACCTTACCACTCTTCTTTGGGAACTCGCGTGAAAGGAAGTCGAGTAAAAAGTGGGGTTCTACTTCCGCTGCACGGTGTTCGTGATCAGAGTTTGCTCCCCTGCTAACTTTCATTTTCGCTCAAATCCGGACGAACGTGCTCATATCCTTGATAAGTAAATAACTTGGTGTTTTACGCCCAGTCAGCCATTACGGCTATATCAGGGCGATCACGTTTTTGGAATAACCTTGGGCAGCGCTGGGGTTGGGGGGGGGGGGGGGGAGGAGGGAATTATGGGCAGGTGATATTATTTTCCGCTTTGCCGGGATTGTATCATATTCAGCGGTACTTCTCATACGGTACATGTACACTATTTTTCTTGTGTATTGTTAGTTGTCATATATAAGTAATAATCCTTGATACTTTTCTCAATTAACGTTGAAAATGTCAGAGAATGTTTGTGTAAATCAGAGAATAGCGCAACTTAGCGCTAAAAGTTATCTTTTATTATTATTTATCATTAGTATTGTCAGTGAGGGCAGGGGTCGTCACTAACAACAAAAACGGACCGACACACCACGAATCTGACAAGGCTATACAAGGAAAGAAAGAAAAATAGAGTGACGGAAACTGAACTTGAAAAGAAAAAAGAAAGAAAGAGAAAATGACAGTAAAATGAAAGAAGAAATGAAAGAAAGAAAAGGAAACAAAAAGACGGGGAAAATAAACAAAATCCCAACTATTGGCAATGGCGTCGGAGCTTAGACTGAGATTTGAACTAGAAATTTTTCTTAGTCAATTACCCTGTGGGCACCCTTAGTACAACCATTTTGCAAGTGTGTTTAGGCGATTGAAGCAAAAACGACAAAACTGCACTGAGTCAATATGCCAAGCCAAAGTTTGTGATACCAGCGTGTGAGACCCCCCTCCCCCCCCGTGTGAGACCCCCTCCCCGCCCCCGCCCCCCCCCCCAAAAAAAAAAAAAAAAAATAAAAAAATCAATGCTAAATATAACAATAAATCACGTCTCTGATTGGCTGAGATCGGCGACCGCATGTGGATGGGTCTATGCCGCAGCGATATAGTTGTGGGAGTTCCCTCTTTTATGATTTATCTGTCACATTTACGCACAATTATGACCTGAGAGATACTACAGCATGTCAGTCACGGTCAGTACTAGTGTCCAAATTCCAAGCACTGGTTTACCACAGTCTTCCTCCAGCCACTGCCATAGTTGATCATTTACGCCATAGTCTTGAAAAACTGTCAGCTAACGAACAGTTTTTCGATGATGCTCAAACGGCAGTAAGTTTGTAACAGGCAACTCAAATTATATCAGACGTTTCTTTTATAACTGACCACGATGCTTACGCCAGCACAAACTGATAAAACCCTATCGTTTGAATCGTGACGGAACTTTTCATTCTTTCTTTTTTTACCCGGGGTGGATGCGTCTCATGTTTACGTGGGTGCTTGGGCGCTAGGCCACAGTCATACAGATGATCAAACTCCAAACATTGGTATACGACATCCTTCCTTGGAGGAAGGTGCCGGAAAGCGATGCTCGGCGTGTGACAGATGATGGGGCGGCAAATAAAACAACAACAACTCATGTGACTTCTGCAACCAATCAACAGTCGCTGCCCTGGCCGTGAACTTGACCGGGGTCAGTTTCGCTTGAGACTATTACATTTTTACCGGCACACTGAACTCGGTTGATGTGGTGTAATACCGTTTTTCAGGAGTAAAAGATCTGGAAGTGAGATTGCTGCCCACCTTTTTGTTTCAAATATGGATCTGTCACATATAAAAGAGCAGGTAGGCATGACGAAGTTCGGCAAACTTTAACTAATTACTTTCTTTGTTGTTATCTCAAACAGAACGGGGCCTAGAGAGAGCTTGCGTATCATCAAGATACACAAGGGTGTAACCCCACCTGGCATGCCGAGCAAATAACGGAAGATACTTTGGTGGAGTTTATACTTTATGCTCCTTGTATTTGCTTGCATGCCGGTGGGTCACCGTAAGTAGGCGAATCGAGACTTTGTTCTGTTCATGTGACGTCTATTGAACTCTTAATTGGTAATAGCCAAGGAGGCGGTAGATTTAAAAATAAATAAATTCAAGCACATCTAAACACCATTTTGGGTCACAAAAATCAATTTATCAGCCGAATCATTCCAACAGGATCACTTCTACTTCTAGCGAATAAAACCAACTTAATTTGCAATAAAAAGTGAGTTTTATCATACCTGTGTCTTTAAGTGCGTATGCACCATTAACGTTTGGCCTTGACTGGTCAAGTTTTCGAGTAACGACATGCACTCGATCAGTGCTAATGTTGGCAAAACAGTCGATGGTGTACTCACTTTTTACAAATTCACTTTTGTTGCAGATGTTAGCTTCATTCGTCAGATATGAACCAGTTTGTATGATTCTGATGATATTGAAATTGCAACCACCATAGCATCATCCTTAGCAACAAGCAGCTGCATATTTAAAATGCCTTTTAACAACATTATTTTTTTATTTTTTTTAAAGCATAAGGAGAATAATTTATGATGCATAAAAAGACTGGACAATGTGCTGAAAACCCCAAATCTAAAAAAGTGGAAGCACCCTTCGAAAATAAGCTACAATGAGAAAGTGGCCTAATATCCATCTGGGTCATTTTGAAAGGCAAGGTCGCATATTATTATATATTATAGAATAATATATGTATGTATTTGACACTTTCTGCCCGGTGAGCTCATCGCTAGTCATGTCCTGTTTTTGTTCATTTTCTGTCTTTGCCCGATTTCTGTACATTCTTCCAAGCACTGGATGCGAAAACAACATAGATCAGCCAAAAGCAGATAAGTGTCTTAGCTCTACATCTCATTTTTTTAAATCATTTTTTTCTGTTTAACTGTTGTTTAAGTGTCATTTGTAGCTTGATAAAATTTACATGTTGTGTTTTGTCTTAATAAATAGCGTTCTTTTGAAATTGTATATTATGTGTTTAGATCTTGATTTCTATGTCTGTAATGGAACATTGAAAAGTGTGTCATCTACAGTCATCCTTGAAGACACATCTGTCAGACTTTTCTTTTTTGGCATTTTTTTCTTTTTCTTTGACCAGTTTGACGACCAGGGCTATGCTATCATTAAAGATTTCTTGACGGAGGAGGAAGTGCAGAGCTTGCGAAATGAAATGGCAGACATCATGAAAAAGCTTGACCCTAGTGAACATCGATGTGTCTTCAGAACTGTAAATCAGGTAACATTCTAACAATTTGCTGATGGTGATTGAAAAATGTAATGAGCTTTTTTTTGTTTTTGTGTGGAATATAACAATTCAGATTCAGACCAGTTCAACAATTTTATTTGGCTGGTTGTTTCTCATGGGAGCGTACTTAATATATATATATATATATAATGTAACATTTATTTTTGAAACAGTCACAGATCACTTCTCAGGATTTTTAGAAATGTGTACTAGGGCTTCTATTCATGCACAGATTAGTGTGCATCACTGACACTGGTGTCTTAAAGCAGAAAAGGATGCAGGGTCCCATGTGACTTACTAGAAATTATAATATATACATGTATCTTCTTATAAATAAAGAAGAGACATTGCTGTCTGTGGGTCTAGCTGTGTCATTATCAAAAATCTGAAACAGAATGACTGCTAGCATTCTAAAACAAGATCCAAACACAAAAAGGTTCAAACAAATGCTTATTTATTTTGACACGGACACAACAGACACTATTGTGTGTCCGTGTTAAAATAAATAAGCGTTTGTTTGAACCATTTTGTGTTTGGATCTAGTGTCATTATCAGTGCTATTACCAAAACAAAACAAAAACACACACACAAAAACCAACCTACTGAATCTATTGAGGTGAAACTTGGTATGGAGAATACTTGGAACATGAAAGTAGAAACTAGAATTAGGCTTAAGTAATTGGTATGGGTAATACCCCTTTCGCTAATTTTGTATCTGGGTGGCCATTCAGTTTAAAATCTTAATCAGGCTCAGTCTTTTGTTTTCCTTTTTTGTGTGTGATCATTTTATTCTTTCAAAAGGCACATATGTTATATATATATATATACATGTATATATATCCATACACTCATGCTACATTACACTTTTAATTTTGTTATAATATGATCACTAATAATAATAATAATATACATTTATCATGTGCTCATCAACGTCCTGAGCGCCCACATGATACATATTAACCTAAATATGACATTCTATACACATGTAGAGCATAGTCCTACCAAAACAATTTACATAAAGTATTATATAAAATTTAAAAAAACGCTCTACAAATGCATGCACGCGTGCACGCACGCGCACACACACACACATGCACACACACACACACACACACACACACACACACACACACACACACACACACACACACACACACACACACACACACACACACACACAGTGACAGTAGCAGAAACTGGGTCCTGGTATTAGTTAGGATGGAAATACTGGTTCTGTTCATCATTTCAAAAATACAACAACAAAATGTCAAGCTTAATGAATGGTTTTATAATTTTCCATAATTAAATGGTATATGTACAGTATGTACTGTTTAATAACTGACCAGCATGGAA
The DNA here is from genome assembly GCA_018857735.1 of Alviniconcha marisindica. Taxonomy (NCBI): domain Eukaryota; kingdom Metazoa; phylum Mollusca; class Gastropoda; family Provannidae; genus Alviniconcha; species Alviniconcha marisindica. The sequence continues at coordinate 298,263 of JABMCL010003243.1, forward strand.
TAATACAAAAAAGTGTGTGGGCGTTTGTGTTGCATATTATAATAGTTATGTTTGAACCCATGTTGATGTGTAGCATACATTATTTATATGCCATGATTGATTTTCATATATTGTATGTTAACATACTGTACCAACTCCTATCATGTTCTTTGTAAAGTGCTCAGGGGTTTTGAAAAATTATAATAATTATTTATTATTAGCGTTGCTTTTCAGTTTAATGATGACTACTTCATGGGAAGTGCAGACAAAATCCGTTTCTTCTTCGAGGATGAAGCCATTGACAAAGATGGTGGGTACAGTCAGTCTAGTTCCTTTGTTCTTTCCTCAAGTTTTTGAGGAGGGGCTGGTTGTGTGGGCTGGTTGGTTGGCTGTGTTGGACTGGGTGGCTTGTGTGTGTGGTAATGGTGACCCTCTCCCACGAAATCAGGCTTGCATAGCTGTCAACCCCTTTTAGGAATAAACCTTAGTCCAGTGTTTGTGAACCTGTCTTTCCCTTATGCAGGCCAGGGTCTGTTGTTTTTTGCTGGTGGCAGCAGCATTTTGAATTGCAGCTGGCATGTGTGGCAGTGGAAGGAAGAAGCTAAATACACATGCACAACTTCAAATCTCACTTCCAATGAGATTTCATAGCCTATTGTACTAGGCCAGTCAGTGTGCATTTGTCGATGGTGAGTGTCGCCTGCTCGTTCAACAGTTTTTCAATCTTTTTGCTCAGTTTAAAACAACAACAAACTCTCATGAAAATTATGTTTTCCTGTATCCATTTTCCAATATGGCCATATCCCCCCCAAAATAATGAAAAACTGTATTTTATACTGGTAAACTGTATGGGTTGATAGGTATGGGCTTACATTGCAGCTGATTTTGTAGGAAAGGGTCACTCACAATAAGTGCAGCCAGTTTTAAAACACACCTTAAAAATCAAGCAAAAGTGGTCTTAAAACTTGAAGGAAAAAGGGTTGATTCTTGGCCAGTGGCTTATTCACATGGAAATAAGTATTATTGTATTGTATTGATTGTAAATATGAAGGGAATGTGTTGATAAATTATTTTTGGTAAAGTGGCCTTAAACTAACAAAAGAAAGGCTTTCTTTAAAGTGGTCTTTAAAAAAAAAGAGGATTATTCTGAAAAGGTAAGAAGGTGAAAGTTTTTATATTTTTATATATTTTTATTTTCATGTGGTCTTTTAAGTTAAGGGATGAAAAGAAGGATAAAGTTTGAAACTGCTGTCCCTTATCCAGGAACAGCGACCTGAGTTTCCTTTAGAGACAGAGAAGTACTGAAAAACAAAAACAAAACAACAAAAAACCTACACACACACAAACAGAAGACCAAAAAACAACAACAGAAACAACTTTTTACATCTGCAGTATATGTTTGGATTGATGATCGCTTATATAGCGCTATTCTCCACTCTCTTGAGCAGACTCACTGCGCTCGCATGTGGTTCTACATGAGTGACTATCTTTTTATAGCGCTTTTTTTTTCAATATCCACCGAAGTGGTGTACTTACAGCGCTGGCATGGCTGGTGCCACATGAAACTGCAGCCGTCCTGGTGCAAGTTCTGTGTACACCATACAACCAAGCACCATGTCACTTCACGCAAAGCCACATACGTAAGGTGTATGCGTGTTTAGCTGTAACCTTCCACCTGCCCTTTTGGCAGAATGACCGGGATCTTTTACGTGCTACTGCGGTAACATGGGGGTGGAACGGATACCGAAAAAATAAAATACGCAGCTGTTAAAGGCACAGAAAGTCGACACTGGAGAAGAAAATTCTCCCAACGTTCCTGCAGGGATTCGAACCCGCGACCTTTCAATCACGAGTCCAGTGCTCTAACCACATGTTTATAACATCAGTATCAATATTTATGTTACAGAAGTACCTTTTTGCTTTGAATCTGAGCTCATGCTGCAGCCATGTTGGTTTGCTCGTTGTCAATGAAAGAGCATGGAAGTTTGGCTCAAGACATAACAGACACTTGGAAGTTGTACCACATGCAGGCCTTGTTCATGATGTCACAGACACAGACTGCCAGACACAAAATGGCACTGGTCACAGCCATAATTATTTTCACGACTTTCAGCTGTCAGTTTTCGAAGCAAAACTGCCCTGGTTGTGATTTTATTCCACTCCTGTTGAAAGGGCCCGTGATTCATCTTTGCTTGGTGTCCCCTTTAACAGCTGCATATTTTATTGACCAATGGCAGTGCTTGTCACCTGTCTTTTACTTCCTCTCAGGTCAGCTGACTGTGGACAAGATGGTGTCAGTGAACAAGATTGGCCACGCACTGCACTGTCAGAACCCAGCCTTCAGGAAGGTGACCTTCAGCAACAAGGTCAAGGTAGTCATTAGGCCATGGAGAATGTGTGGTGTGTGTGGGTGGTGGGTGTCTGTGTCTGAGTGTGTATATTATTATTATTATTATTCACTTTTATATAGTTTTAAGTTTTATATATATATATATCTCTGTTCTCTGCTCTTAAGCAGACTTACTGTACCCATGTCGCATGTGATTCCAAATGAGTGACTGTATCCTTTTTGAAGGGTGTATTTTTAATATCCACAGAAGTGGTGTACTGATAGCGCTGTTTGGTTGCTGCGTGGCTGGTGCCACATAAATCTGCTGCCTTCTTGGCGCAAGTTCTGCGTACACCATTCAACCACACACCAGTTTACAGTGTCACTTCATTCAAAGCCACATAGGTAGGGTGTATGTGTGTTTAGCTGTAACCTGCCACCTGCACTTTTGGCGGAATGGGCGGGGTCTTTTACATGCTACTGTGGTAACACGGGGGTGGAACAGATAACAAAATAAGAGTCAGCACAACAAGTTGACCCTGGAGAAGAAAATTCTCCCGCCGCTCCTGCCGGGGCTTGAACCCAGGACCTTTCAATCACGAGTCCAGCACTCTAACCATTGCCTACTCCCCAGTGGGTGTGTGTGTGTGCGTGTATGTGTGTGTCTTTGTGCATGCATGCGTGTGTGTGTATGTGTGTGTGTGTGTGTGTGCGTGCGTGCATGTATATTTGTGTGTGTGTGTGTGTGTGTTAATCATGCGCTACACTGTATAAACCCAGCCCTCAAAGGTTACCTTCAGCAGCAAAGTCAAGGGGGGGGGGGGGGGGGGGGGGAGGGGGGGTGCATGCATATGTTTGTATGAGTGTATGTGTGTGTGTGTATGCGCACATGTGTGCGTACATATGCATGCATACATGTTTGAGCGAGAGAGAGAGAGAGGTACAGTAAAATCTGTCAGTTGCAACCAACCTAACAGTAAAATGCAAGTCAGGTGTGTGGTGGCCCTGGGCCTGGATGATGTCATGGCATGTAAATAGGAAGCTACAGGTTTCAGACAACAACTGGTCTTAGAAAGAGGGGTGGTGTCTCATCAGTGGGTCTTTCATCAGGGTGGTGGTCTGTCAATGCATCACAGCGAGAGGGGTGTGACTGCAGTATGCATGCAGTTGGTATTTATTGCTCAAGCGGTTAATAATCACTGGTGAAAATAGAGCTGCACTATTTCGCCTGTCAGTATTACTATTACTGTTTTTGTTGTTGTTTTTCCATTATTTTGCAGAATTTGGCAAAGGCTCTTGGCTTAGAAGACCCAGTCATCTGTCAGAGCATGTACATTTTCAAGGTAATGTTTGGATTGGCTTGCTAACTTACCTTTGCTTCCAAGTACTTCATTATTAGATGGCAAGGTTGAAAAACAGTTTACTGATCAGGAAAACACACACACACACACATATATATACAACACACACACACACACACACACATATATATATATATACCACACACACACACACACACACACACACACATACCACACACACACACACACACACACACACACACACACACACACACACACATTGACTCAGACTATAGCAAAGCTTTGGTCATACATTATTAATTGGATTGTTTGAGAATGTGTCCATGTGAAACAGTTAATTCCATGATGTTATATCCAATCAATGACAAACATACCAAGGTAAACAGCAATACAAAAATTGCAGTGTAAGGGAGGTACAAAAGAACTAGAGCCTTATTAAAAGACATTTTACAACTAATTCTCCAATAACCACCAGCTAAATTGTCAAATTGTTCCAGTTCTTGCTTATTAATGTAATATCCATTTGTCACTTGAAAAAGGTGCTTACACTGTCATATGTGTCACATGCTGAAGTTGGATACTATATATGGAAGATGAAGAAGAAGAAGAACAGACCGTTTCCTATGTGAAAAAAGAAGAAGGGGAGAAGAAAGAAAAACACACACAACAATGTTGAATTGGTGAGATTCCTGAGCGATGTGTTCCCCAGTTATCACACAGTCTTTCCTGCAACTTCACTGTCAACTGTCAATTGTGACAGGAGATGACATATATAATATATATATATATAAACTTCAAATTTTGTGTTGTTTTGCAGCCGCCAAAAATCGGGGGTAAAGGTAAGTTGCTTTTTACATGATGATTTGCTTTATTGTACTCTCTGAGTGTCTCTGTCTCTGTCTCTCACTTTCTGTCTCTCTTTGTGGGGGTGATAGGAGGGGTGGGGATGGGGAGAAGCTGTATTCCTTAAGAAAAGGACAATTTAAATGAACCACCCTGCGGGTTAGTTGTAGCTGTTGTAGAGTTTTTAATCATCCGTCAGTGTGAACAGCAGTTCTTTGGTATACAACGGAACTTTCCCCCCGCTTACCGTCACACAGTAACCATAGATACAGTGAAACTCTCTGAAGGCAAAGCTGCCCTTCTGTGCAGAACCCGTGAACACAATGCAATTCTATGAAGGCAAAGCTGCCCTTCTGCACAGAACCCATGGACACAATGCAATCCTGTGAAGGCAGAGCTGTCCTTTTGCATGGAACCCATAGACACAGTGAAACTCTCCGAAGGCAGAGCTGTCCTGCACAGAACCCATGGACACAATGCAATCCTACAAAGCAAAGCTGTCCTGCACAAAACCCATGGACGCAATGCAATCCTACAAAAGCAAAGCTGTCCTGCACAGAACCCAGGGACACAATGCAGTCCTGTGAAAGCAGAGCTGTCCTTCTGCACAGAACCATTAATACAGTGAAACTCTCTGAAGGCAAAGCTGTCCTTCTGCACAGAACCCATAGACACAGTGCAGTCCTGTGAAGGCAGAGCTGTCCTTCTGCACAGAACCCATGGACACAGTGCAGTCCTGTGAAGGCAGAGCTGTCCTGCACAGAACCCATGGACACAATGCAATCCTACAAAGGCAGAGCTGTCCTGCGCAGAACCCATGGACACAGTGCAGTCCTGTGAAGGCAGAGCTGTCCTTCTGCACAGAACCATAGATACAGTGAAACTCTCTGAAGGCAAAGCTGTCCTTCTGCACAGAACCCATAGACACAGTGCAGTCCTGTGAAGGCAGAGCTGTCCTGCGCAGAACCCATAGACACATTGCAGTCCTGTGAAGGCAGAGCTGTCCTGCACAGAACCCATGGACACAATGCAATCCTACAAAGGCAGAGCTGTCCTTCTGCACAGGACCCATAGACACAGTGCAGTCCTGTGAAGGCAGGGCTGTCCTTCTGCACAGAACCCATGGACACAGTGCAGTCCTGTAAAGGCAGAGCTGTCCTTCTGCACAGAACCAATGATACAGTGAAACTCTCTGAAGGCAAAGCTGCCCTTCTGTGCAGAACCCATGGACACAATGAAATTCTATGAAGGCAAAGCTGCCCTTCTGATCCTTAGGTACAGTGCCTCGTTCTGGACACATTGCTGCTCTCAACAGCAAAATTACTTTGTGTTGCTTCTGTGAATCCTGTGATCAAAAGATTGGGAATGTAAGAAAAGTATGGAATGAGAATGTTTTAGTCTTTTTTTTTTTTCTTTTTTCTCAAGCAGAATTTCACTGTAATGGAGTGGTCATTTTTACATTGGGCAGGCAATGTTAACTGCTGGCCTTTTTTAATTAAGGTAATAGGAATAACAATAGAATATTTACCTCCTGCATAACTATTGGTGGGCTGTACAAAATTCGGATGTAGACTACATCCACACTGAGACACTTCAAGTTGAAAACAACAATAAGAATGACTACAAGCAATTCAATTCACAAGAAGCTAAACAAGCAAGACCTACATTAGCCACACATACATTTGCATGTGCATGCACACACATGGATGCACATGCTTACACACACACACACACACACATATGTACGCGCACACACACCACACACGCATGCATGCACACACACACGCATGCACACACACACACATGCACACACACGCACACACACTCACACACACGCACACATAGAGCATACCAGCCTGATGTAGAGGATGCATTTCATGGCAGAGCACTGAGCTTATTGTACTCTTTGCTGTCATTATAATTATCCTCATCATAGTATTTGGCTATAAATGGTTAGCAAATTTGCACCAATTTTTTTCTTGTTCCGTAACTCTATATGTTTCTTTTCTTTTCAGTTACTCCTCATCAGGACTCCACATTTTTGTACACCTCACCACATCGACTAGTTGGCGTATGGCTTGCACTAGAAGATGCCACAACAGAAAATGGCTGTCTTTGGTTCATTCCAGGATCACACAAAGGTTGTTGCAGTAATCTTTACGTTTTTTTAAGTGGCCATCACTAATGGAGCCATGCTTTGTTAAAGCTTTTTCAGAGAGCTAAGCATGTTTACTCTGTCAGTGATAAATAGTGTTGTTATTTATTATGTTATATTACTGGACACTATAACCCCGTCCCCCAAAGGGGCAGGGTAGCCGATTGGAAGAGCCTCGGACCAAAAAGCTAGGTACAATACTGATGCAGGTTTGATTTTCCTGGTGCAGCAGGGTATTTTTCTCCCAGAGATGAGTTTCAGCGCAGGTTGACTCTTGAATGATGTTCATACAGCCCCCATGTGCAGTCGCATGCGTCAACATCTGTGGGTATGAAAAATCCCAAATGGTGGCACAAAAATACTGCACACACTGTCACTGGTAGAAATGAGTAGCACTGCTCTTGTGGCTGCTGCAGCCTTTTCAAGGCAAGGCGACCTATGTTTGCTGCAAGGGAAAATTTAAAAAAGGAAAAGAAAAAAAAGGTCTGTCTTAGACAAAGTGATCAGAAGTTCCTTGAATGAGACTAGGTTTTTTGTTTTGTTTTTTAATTCTGTTTAGAAGACACAATTTTGATGTCCCTGCTGCACAGAGGTGTACATTTTGATGCTACCGTTAATTTTGCAAGAATTTTACAATTTTGCATGGCCACTCTCAGAAATGTCCCAGCATTGTCTCAGTTCAGATCCCACCTCAAGAACCTTCCTGTTTGCCATTTGAAGCATGCCAGTAGAATTTAGTTCTCTTTCCCATGAAAGGTGGTCTGTCAGGGTTTGTTCATAGTACTAACAATAATGGATACCTGCACAGGCCCTAAGTGCTTACACATTCTTTAAATGCACATATTTTCAAAATTCAGTGCATACAACACAACTGCACACACATGCGCACACACAGACTTGAAGGGGGAGAGTTTGAGAGTATTGGTAATTCACTAATTGTGAGGCATATTTGAGCTGGCGAGGGCGGACTGAATGAAGCATGCATGTGTGTGTGTGCGTGTGTGCATGTGTGTGAGTGTGTGTTTGTGTGTGTGTGTGTGTGTGTGTGTGTGTGTGTGTGTGTAGCTGTATATGCATATATATGCATATGTGTATAAACTATATTGTTTGCTAGGTGATATTTTTATGGTAGACTTTAGGTTCTGTTTGTTCAAATGTATGTTAGTGATTTTTTTTGGTCATGTGTTGTTTTAACAGTGTTGTGAGTTTAATTAGGTTAGAGAATACTGCTTTGTAAGACTTATCTGTTATTATTATCAGATGGTATCCATGGCAACTTTCGGATGGTACGGAAGGCCGACCCCCAACCTGGCTCTAGCAGAACCGAACTCACCGGCACAACGCCAACATATGATAATTCCCAGTTTGTCGCTGGGCCTGTCACAAAAGGTAAGATTTTATGTTTATGCTTAAAACCTAAGGCATCAACATTAATAGATGATTTCCGGAAATAACAGGTGAAGATAATTTGACAGTGTTTCCTTACTCCGGGAGAGTGAAGTCCCCTGAAGGCTGGACACCATTTTAGAATGGAGGGGGCAGCAGAAAAGAGCCGATCTGCAACAGTTTTAGGTCTTCAGGCATGGACCTATTATAATTTATACTAGACTACCAGCTGGGGTTACCTACTATCCAATCTGCATGTTCCCCACGAACAGTGAGTGCTTGATCAACATTTCTGATGCCTTTTCTGCCTTTGTCTACAGGTATCTGTCATCTTCCCCACGTGCTACTGTACCCCCAACAAAAGCATGCCTACTCTGTGCTACACCCGCAAGCACTTACCGAGCGCAGTCCCCTGGATTTCCGAAGATCGTCTATTCTTAGCAGAGTGGACCTGGTTGCATGTATCATCTCAGGCCCATTAGCTTGCTAAGCTGACAGATTTGATGTGTGGAACTGGTAATGGTGCAGCCTAAGCACCTGTGATGAAAGACCACCGTGATATAGAGATCACCTCTCTTTTCAGACTGCTCTCTTTTTGAAACCTTTCCCCATTGTGTCTGCGTGTCAGTGAAACCTTTCCCCATTGTGTCTGCGTGTCAGTGAAACCTTTCACCGTCGTGTCTACATGTCAGTGAAACCTTTCCCCATTGTGTCTGCGTGTCAGTGAAACCTTTCCCCATTGTGTCTGCATGTCAGTGAAACCTTTCACGGTCGTGTCTACATGTCAGTGAAACCTTTTCCCATCATGTCTGCATGTCAGTGAAACCTTTCCCCGTCGTGTCTGCATGTCAGTGAAACCTTTCCCTGTTGTGTCTGCATGTCAGTGAAATCTTTCCCCATCATGCCTGCATGTCAGTGAAGCCTTTCTCCATCGTGTCTGCATGTCAGTGAAGCCTTTCCCCATTGTGTCTGCATGTCAGTGAAGCCTTTCCCCATCGTGTCTGCATGTCAGTGAAGCCTTTCCCCATCATGTCTGCATGTCAGTGAAGCCTTTCCCCATCATGTCTGCATGTCAGTGAAGCCTTTCCCCATCATGTCTGCATGTCAGTGAAGCCTTTCCCCATCGTGTCTGCATGTCAGTGAAGCCTTTCCCCATTGTGTCTGCATGTCAGTGAAGCCTTTCCCCATCGTGTCTGCATGTCGGTGAAACCTTTCCCCATCGTGTCTGCATGTCGGTGAAACCTTTCCCCATCGTGTCTGCATGTCAGTGAAGCCTTTCCCAAGGACCATTCCTCTTTCAAGACCACTTTGTGTGAAACCTTTTCTTCAGATCTCTGTGACAGTAAACCCATCACCAAAGGCCACCCCACCCTACTTGTTAAGACTACTTCTGGGAAACGTTTCCCTTTTAAATCTCCATGTCTGTGAAACCTCTCACCAAAGACTTCCGTACTTTTTAAGACAACTTTTTCTGAAACCTTTCCCTTTTGTGTCGCAGTGTCAGTGAACCCCTTGCACCCCATTTTTTAAGGCTACTTCTAAAACCTTTCAGTCTCATAACACAATATTAGTAAACCCCTTGCCAAAGACCACCCCATTTTTAAGACCACTTTTTTCTAAAACCTTTCAGTTTCATAACACCATATCAATAAACCCATTACTAAAGACCACCCCATTTTTTAAGACCACTTTTTTCTAAAACCTTTTAGTTTCATAACACCATGTCGATAAACCCACCACTAAAGACCACCCCACTTTTTCAGACCGCTTTTTCTGAAAGCTGATCCTTTTTGCTGTTCCCTTTAAACTGTTAGCTCTCTCTGACAGCTGCCAAACTAGGTGTTGATCTGCATATCCAGTCTGTGTTCGCAAGTGTGTTTGTCACGAGAAACTACCCGCAGATTGAAGGCAGACTTGCAGATAATTCTTCCGCTTCAACATCCCAGGACTGTCCTCAGACGTCTAGCTTGGTGGTATTGATGAAGCTGGTAGTCTGCAGCAAGCCCTCTTCGAGCCCCAGAGCTTTTCTGCAAGTGTGGCACCTTTGGCCCAGTGTCTGCGTCTGTGCTTCTTTGTATATGGGGCAGATCCTCAGGACATGCTGTGGAGTAAATTGATAGCATTCTACAAACTGGTGTATTTTGTAATGGGGTGGGTGGCAGGGTGTAGGTTCTGACAGATGTGGTGGTGAGTGTGAGCGGGGATGTTTTTCAGGGACACTGGTGCTGATACACGGAGAGGTTGTCCACAAGAGCGAGCACAACTATTCCTCAAAGTCGCGAGAAATCTACACTTTCCACATGTACGACCAGGCGCAGTGTGTCTACGATGACAAAAACTGGTCAGTATTCTTTTTTGGTTTTAAGATCCAAACCACATAAAGGGTTATTGGATCTTGTTTTAGAACTGTAGCAGTCATCCTTGTTTCAGATTTTTTTATTTTTTTTAACGTGATTTTATTCACGAAAGCATATCCATTTGTTGCTTGTTTTCTCTAGGTGGGTGTAGAGTGAAGTTTTTTGTTTTCTTGGGTGTGTTTTTTGTTTAATATATAGAGGAAAGGAGGCACAAGGCATAGGGGTGAAAATGGTGAATAGGTTTTTCCTGCATGGATTGCATGGTTGAAGTAGGGTTATCCATAGCAATTCCCAGTTTGACCCTCTGCCTTTTTGTGTGGTGTGTGTGTGTGTGTGTGTGTGTGTGTATGTGTGCAGGTGTGTGTGTGTTTGTGTGTGCAGGTGTGCGTGTATGTGTGTGCAGGTGTGTGTGTGTGTGGAGGTGTGTGTGTGTATGTGCATGTGCATGATGTGTGTGCAGGTGTGTGTGTGTGTGTGCATGTGCAGTGTGTGAGTGTGTGTGTGTGTGTGTGTGTGTGTGCGCGTGCACTTTCAGGTGAGCAGAACTCTTCCTTTTTGTGTGGTGTGACTTTGTGTGGTGTGTGTGTGTGTGTGTGTGTGTGTGTGTATGTGTGTGTGTGTGTGTGTGTGCATGTGCATGATGTTTGTGCTGGTGTGTGTGTGTGCATGCATGTGTGTGTATGTGTGGTGCAGTGTGTGTGTGTGTGTGTGTGTGTGCACGTGCACTTTCTGGTGAGCAGAAGCCTTGCAAGGTTGGGAGTTTTAGCAGTATGTCACATTACTATCAGGTCACATCACAGCCCTAGCCTCAGATGTTTTCCTTCTCCATTCTGCAAACAAACAAAAAATCTGAAACAAGAATGACTGTTAGCATGCTAAAACATCCATTCCATTCAGGAAGCAGTCTTGAATGCCATGGGAATCTCTGGTGCAAGTATTTTTACAGGGTTCATTTGACAAGACTGTATTATATACAGATATTGTTTTGCTGAATAAAAAAGCTTTTCACCCATTCTTTACATAGTGTGTGTGAAAGTCTGCAGTGTGAAACTGCATCCCTTTGTAACATAACCTGCCTATGACCTTTCTGTAGCATTTTGGAGATCTGGGATTTGCAGATCTTTCCTCAGTTTATTTCTCAACAACCCATGTTTTGATTTTCAGGCTTCAGCCAACAGATGCAAAGACTTTCGTCCACCTTTACTCAGAGTCCTGAACTGTTCAGGAACTTGAGGAGCATCAGCTCATCAAAATGAACAGGACATCGTGGAACTGAAGTCTAACTGGTGCTCTACTTCTTCTCTTTGATTCTGCAACATTTCAGAAATTGTAATTTTTGATAATAATGATAGTAATAATAATAACTAGCCATGTAACAACCAGACAGCACTGTTAGCACACCAGTTCAGCGCACGTTAAAAAAGAGAAGAAAAAAGTGCTGTTAAAAAGGCTAAGTCACTCATTCAGAATCACATCTGACATGAGCGCCGTGAGTCTGCTGGAGAGCAGAGAATAGTGCTATACAAAAGCGATCATGAATATGAATGAATGAATGAGTAATTAAATCAGTTCTGTAGTGCAGATCCTTGTCTGGAGGGATTAAACACATACATGCACACACAAGCACCCACACAAATGGATACTTACACTGTTATGTCTACACAATAGACGATCTTTGGAAATCCAGGGGACTGCACTCAGTAAGTGCCTACGCACATGGACCTGTATATATAGGTCCATGCCTGTGGGTGTAGTGCATAGTAGGCATGCTTTTGTTGGGGGTACTGTGAGCACATGGGGAAGATAACGGATACCCATAAACAAAAGGTAGAAAAGGCATCAGAAATGCCGACCAAGCACTCGCTGTTAGTGGGGAACATGCAGATCGGATAGTAGGTTCCCCCAGCTGGTAGTCTAGTATAAATTATAACAGGTCCATGCCTGAAGATCTAAAACTGTCGCAGATCGGCTCTTCTCTGCCGCCGCCTCCATTCAGGGGACTTCACTCTCCGGGAGTAAGAAGACACTGTCAAGTTATCTTCGCCTGTTATTTCTGGAAATCGTCTATTTACGACTACAGATAGTAAATGGGAACTTGCACTGGAGGAAAATAGCAATGCAGAGTGGAAGAAATGGGTGGTCTATTTTGGGGGGAAAAGGAACGTCTTACGGTTGGAATTGAATGAGCCCAAAGAGAGTTTTGAAGGGTTTTCTTTTTCATTGCTTCTTTGTTTTCATGTTTATATGGTTTGTTCTTATCGCTGTTTTGGGGTTGTTTGCTTTTGATTCAGCCAGCGTCCATTTTCTGCCAGAATGTTATATTTTTGGAGAGACGGTGAGAATATTGATGTAATGCTTCAGTATTCTGTTGAATATTCAGTATTTTAGTGAATAAAATTGATGTAACATTTCAATATTTCAGTGAATAATGCTGATGTAATGCTCCAGTATTCTGGGGAAAGGCATTGATAAACATTCCAGTATTCTGGTGAATATTCAGTAATTAGATGCTTATATTTGATGTAATTACACCATTATGCATGTATATAATGTTTTTTAAAAATGTTTTTTATATTGCTTCTGTGTATTCCTTTTAAAATACTTTTCTTTAATCTCATATCGATAAATTAGAAGTGGTGAGATACCAGCATTGTAGCAAGGACAATGTTGAAGGCACTAACACTTTGAAAGTTTGATATTTGTGTATGTATGTTTGTTGTATATTTGTGTATAGATTGATTTTGCTGATTTGATGGTGAGACCGGGTTTACATCAAACTCCAAGCACTGGTTTATGACATCCTTCCTTCAACCACTGCCATATTTAGTTACGCCATAGGGTCCGGAAAACTGTCAGCTAACAAGCATTTTTTTGTTGGTGCTCAAACAGTAGTAAGTTTGTTACAAACAACTCATATAAAAACAAGGCGTGTCATTTATAGCCGCCAACAAAGTTTACACCAGCACAAATAATATATATATATATGAGAAGAGTTTTGAAATGTGCATTTGCTTATGACAGAGTTTGATGACCTGAGGTGACCCTGTGGTGACAGGGCCTTAAAATCTGATAAATAACTAATTAACTTTTCATTGCTTGTTTTAAATACTTTTATTATTGATGCATCTTGCTACAGTTAAAAAAGAAAGAAAAAAAGTAAATGGAATGTGTTGAAGATTCAGACACATAAAAGGTTCAAAAGAACGCTATTTATTAGGACAAAATGAAACGTGTGAATTGTCAGGGTAATCCCTTTTATCAAGCTACAAAAAACAACACTTAAACAACAGTTGACCGATGAAAAATGAGATGGAGAGCCAATCCACTCATCTTTTTGGGTGTGAGCTATGTCCGGTGCTTGGAAGAATGTGTTAAAGGGTTTAACACATTAAAGAAATTTATTTTAATTCAGATGCTCACCAACAGATGTGGGGAAATCATTCAGTTATGGAGCTAATAATTATATTGAACTCTCCTTCTGTCCTTCCTGATTTTCAGCATTCTTGGAGCATAATATAATTTTATGCTGTTAGTGATTTTCATTCCTGATTTGATTTGCAGATTTTGTTGTTGCTGACATATGTATTATGTAGCCATAACGGTGGGTGACTGTTCAAATAACTGTCACAGAAAGAAAGAAAAGCATTGCATGTTGCGTTGGAATCATGCAGAAATTTTGTGTGACTTTATGGGCGACTGTTCAGATAACTGTCACAAAAAAGAAGAAGCTTTGTATGTTGGATTGGAACCATTCAGAAAATGTATATGATTTTTAATCAGAATACAAATTATTAAGCTCGTCGCTCGCATTTTTGTTTCGGTTATACTGATGAATGGCAAGTAATAGTGCAGGTTTGTCGGTTTGTCCTAACACAGTCACTGAGACATTCATATTTTTGCACACAGGCACACAGGCAAACAGTAGAATTTAATGGGACAACCTCTTGGATTTACACACAAGTGTGTGTGTGTGTGTGTGGGGATTTACACAAGTATGTGTGTGTGTGTGCGTGCGTGTGTGCGTGCATGCATGCACGCGGTGCGGGGGCGTGGGTGTGTAAAAAAAGGGGGTCTCCCTGGTTTTTCTCTCGTTTTCCCCTCTTTTTTGTCTCCTCCTTCCTCTCTTTTTTTTTTCTGTTTTTTCCGTCTGTCGGGTCTGTCTCTCTGTTGTCTGTCTTCTCTGTCTGTCTGTCGTTTTTTTCTGTCTGTCTTTCTCTCTCTGTCTTTTGTCTCTCTCTCCTTTTCTTTGTCCTTTCGGGTTCTCTCTCCCTCTCTCTCATCTCCTCTCTCTCCTCCTCTCTCTCTCTCTCTCTCTTTTCTCTCTCTCCTCTGCTTTGGAGCTCGAGCGCCACTCTAGTATATTCTTTTGTTTCCCATGCCCCCGCCCCCTCTACCTTGCTTTTGTCCCCTCGCCCCCTTTCCCCCCGCCCCCACCTCCCCCCCCCAGTCCCGTCTTCTCCTCCCCTCCGTTTGCTTTTGTCAGTATGTCATGGTTCCAGCACTGTCATTAGTTCAAGGGGAAAAAAGGGTTTTGGAACCAAAAATTTTAAATTAAAATCTCTCTCTCCTTTTGTCTCCCCCTGTCCCTTCCGGGGGGTTCTCTCTTCTCTCTCTCCCTCTCCCCCCTCTCCCCCTTCTCTCCTCTCTCTCCCCCTCTCTCTTCTCTTTTCTCTCAAAACAAATACCCCAGTTTTTTTCTGTTTGCCCTTTTTCGGGGTTCCCTTCTCTCTTCCCTGGTTCTGGCCCTTTGTCGGGGGTTCTCTCCTCTTTCCTTTTCCCCCTTTTTCCCCTTCTTCTTCAAAAACCTGCTCTCCCCTTTGTTTTTCTTTTTCCCTTTTCTCTCTTTGGGCTCTGTCCTTTTTCTTTTTCCTTTTTTGTCTGTTGTCTGTCTGTTTCCTTTGGGGTTGTTTTTCCTCTCTCTCTCCCCTTCTCTCTCTCTTCTCTTTTCCTTCTCTTTTCTCTCTCTCTCTCTCTTTTTTCCCCCTTTTCTCTCTCTCTTCTCCCCTCCTCTCTAGTGAAGTGAATTGACTGCTCATTTCAGACCTCCCTTTTTACCCATTAAATTCCGCCCAGTCCTCGCGACTTTGTGCGAGTGACTTTTTTCCCCTTTTTTTTTCTTTTTCTTCTGTATTTCTTCTTCCCCTCCCCTTTATTGTTTTTTTAAAAGCTTTGGTTGCTTGTTTTTTCTCCCAGTACTAACCCAAAAGAATTTTGTTTTAAGATGTTCTGTGCCTTTTCTGCTGGTTGTATGGGGACACACAGAGAGAAGAAGGGGCCACGTAGTGCTTACTGTTTACACAGCATCGGGTGTTGCTCCCAAAACCTCGGGTGCAGTTTTTTTTTCTTTAAAAAGTTTTAAAAAAAGGTTTTTATCAAAAAAGGGGGGTTCGAGTTGTGGGGGGGGGGGGGGGGGGGGGAGGGGGAGGACAGACAAGAGAGAGAGAGACTGATTAAACTTTATCTCTCACCTAAGGACAAATACCGTCCTAATTCAAAAATACATGTTAAAACTCTCCTAAAATTTTAAACTGTACCCGAGACATATCTATAAACTCAGTCGAAGCATAAGATAACACACAGGAAATCGCACAACAGGCCAGACACGGTTTACCCCTTAACCAAGCTGCATAGGAAAACATATAACAACAGAGCCCGAGAGAACCAATCCATCAGCAACCATTCCATGACTATCGCTGGAAAAAAAAACAACCCCAAAACCCCAAAAAACAAAAAAACAAAAAAAAAACAAACCCCAAAAACAAAAACAAAACCCCCCCCCCCCCCCCCCCCCCCGAATGAAGAGTAGCAGCCTACACAATCGTATAATAGGTTCGTAAAGAATCATAAAAACAAACATAAAGTGCTCTTAACACAGACCTTTCTGATCCCGTTGTATAATAGAACATAACTGCGCCCCGAGTAGCTCAAATTCGAAGCAAAACAATACATCTGTTGTATAAACATGCAGATAAAAAACAAAACACTCAAAAGAAACACAACAACATCCAAATCAAACATGCATATAATAATAATATGCATATTTTGTACGTTTTCGGGCTAAGTCGCATCTTCGCTTCGAGTCCCCTTTAATTTCTGCGTCCGTGGTGCCCGACTGCGGTGATGGACCGACTCGGTCTTCTGAGAACACGCAGCCACCATGTGCCGGCAGGCCAACAGCAAATGAATCAATAGCCGTACTGTAACCTGCAGCCAGTGCAGAGCCGTACGGTAGCCAGGGTACATGCAGGCTAGATTTTCAATCAATGGCAGCGGTGACCCCACTTTTGCTGAAGCACACCGGACAATGGTGATGCATTGCACCTTAGAGAAAGCCCTGGTACAGGCGCTTGACGACGAGCGTGTGACA
>JABMCL010003243.1:317500-380000 GCA_018857735.1 Alviniconcha marisindica
TCAATAAAAACAATCTTAAAATAATCAATCAATAAAAACAATCTTAAAATAATCAGTCGGTAAAAACAATCTAAACACAGCAGTTTTTTTACTCGGTTTCTCTTCCCTTTTAACAATATCTTTTAATCGACTTTTAAAGGTAGCGAAAATAAGACCACGAGAGCTGCATTGTGCTTGCTGCGTAGCAGTCTGTGTCAATGACGTCTTGAAAAAACACTAGAGTGCCTAGTAAACAGTATCAAATACGTCACGGACAGACCTTTTCTGCTCTTCGTTGGTAAAGAGCGAAACACTGTGGCTGCGCCCTGAGGCGTTCAAAGTCGAGGCCAGAAAGTACTTCTTTCGCATGAAATTGTTGTTGGATGGACTACCAAATAAAACCTGCAGATGAAAATTGACGAATTGCACATATCCTACGTCCGAGACAATCATCGCCAAGGTCTTGGTTAGCCATACAAGGTGAAACGCGATTTCCGGTTTAGAACTTTCACTATCGGACCGCACTGCTGGCGAGCTACCGTTGACTTAGTTTCTCATTGTAACCGAATGAAAATAGATCTGGGACGACTGCGTCCCTGAGAATATATAATAATCCATTTTTGGCATCGCTGTTTATCATCAAACGGCAACGTCAGTGATCACTGCTTGCGCACTTAAGGTTTTCAAGGGAATGTTCCTGATGAAGAGAATGTTCATGATGAAAAGAATGTTCTGTCAACGGAATGTTGATGATCAAATGAATGTTTATAATCAAGGGAATGTTCATGATCAGGAGAATGTTCAAAACCAAGGGAATATTCATGATCAAGAAAATATTCGTGATCAAGGCAATGTTAGTGATCAAGAGAATGTTAATGATCAAGGGAATGTTAATGATAAAGGGAATGTTCGTGATCAAGGGAATGACCATGATCAAGGGAATGCTCATGACCATGGGAATGACCATGACCAAAAGAATATTCGTGATCAAGAAAATGTTCAGGAGCAAGGGAATATTCGTGATCAAGGGAATGCTTATGATCAAGGGAATGTTAATGATCAAGGGAATGTTCATGATCAAGGGAATGCCCATGACCAAGAGAATATTCATGATCAAGGGACTGTTCGTGATCAGTGGAATGTTCATGATTAAGGGAATGTTCACAATCAAGGGATTGTTCATGATCAAGAGAATATTCATGATCAAACGAATGTTCGTGATCTGGGGAATGTTCATGATCAAAGGAAGGTTTATGATCAAGGGAATACAAGGGAATGTTCATGATCAAGAGAATATTCACGATCAAGCGAATGTTCGTGATGAAGGGAATGTTCATGACCAAGGGAATGTTCATGACCAAGGGAATGTTCATGATCAGAGGAATTACTGAAAGGGGTGGGGGTTGGCTGGAAGGGGTGTGTGTGTGTGTGTGTATGTGTGTGTGTGTGGTGGGTGGGGTGGGTGGGGGGGTGTTATAGTCGAAATATTGATAAAACATTACACAAATAAACAAGCTAATTTGCATTGCATCTCTCTTTCTTCACACCCCCCCCCCCCCCACCGTACCCCCCCCCCCCCCCAGCCCCTCACACACCGTCTGTCTCCCAGCGCAACCTTATTATCTCCCACTGTTTCGCTGACAGATTGTGAGATAAAAGCACGTGACAGTGTGTCAAAAGCAAACAAGAACAAGGTAGGTAGGTAGGTAGTGATGCTTAATGTCCTCTGATGTCGGTTGACATATTAGGGACAAGCTGAGACCAATGCCGAAGCAGGGTTCAATATAGCTTTACGTCCACGGAAACCTGAAGGCTCGTTAGGACGGACAGCCCAGGACGGCCACCTCGACTCTCACGCAGCTCCTGAACTATGTAAACAAGAACAAGGAAAAGAGTCCGACTTATACTATTTCCAGACGAGGCTCATAGTCAGCTGATTACACCCTTGTCAAAATCCACCTTGCATCACAGGCACTTGACGAGTATAATAATAATAATAATATTAATAATAATAATAATAATAATAATATGATGATGATGATGATGATGATGATGATGATGTGAAGAAGAAGTAAGTAAACATGGTACTTAACGTTCACAGAAAACATAAGGCTTATTAGGGACGGGGTGAAGGGGAGGAGGGGGTATGGAGGTGGGGGAAGAGGGAGTTTATATAATGAAGAAGATGATGATGCATTGTTTATACTGATGGTCGCATTTACCCCCTTCTCAAAATCCACCTTGCATCACAGGCACTTGACGAGTAGGAGAGTAATAAGAATAAGATCAACTGTGATGGAGAAGAAAATGACGATGCATTATTTATATTGATGGTCGCATTTACACCTTTCTTGAAACCCATCTTGCATCACAGGCACTTGGACGAGCCTTGGCCCGCCTTTGGGGAGGGGGGGTGGGGGGGGGGGGGATTTGTGCGACGTGGACAACAACGACAACTACGACATCAAAATAGAGAAGAAAGAAAAAACAACAGTTTTGTCCAACGCCTGCGGCATGGACATATATATATATATATATATATATATATATATATATATATATATATATATAAAATCTCCCTCTTCCCCCACATCCATACCCACTTTCGCCCCTTCTCCCCGTACCTAATAAGCCTTATGGTTTCTGTGGACGTTAAGCACCAATGTTATATATAATGGTATATGTAAGCTCTTGGCTTGTCCCCGTCTCTAATAAGCCATCTCGCTTCTGTGGACGTAAAGCAACATGTTTACTTACTTTACCGTGGCTTGCTGTGTACCATAACAATAACGATCACAACACTTATAATTTATGCAGACTTCGTGCCTTCGCACGACTGGCTTTACAAGAGGTTAGGACTTTGAGAGCTGTACTTTATGCTTTGCCTGTCCAGATCAAATTACCAGCTCTTTTCCTCCTCGCTCTTTACTTTGCATAATTGTTACCCTGCCCGGCCTGACTGATACCATCTTGAACGACAGACATTCTTTTGTTTGGTAGGTAGGGGAGACCGGGGCAAAATGGACCAAGGGGTAAATTGAGTCAAGGTACTTTTTACACACAAAACACTATGTTTGTGTTGTTTCTTGTCCAGGGTTTGATTTCGAGTAACGAAGTCTAAATTTCCTGTAGTAATTGCAGTTTGATGCTGAGTAACGAAGTCTATAATTTCCTGTAATAATTGCAAATGGCGGCTGCTTGAAACACCTCGAGGCAGCTTCAGACCACACACCCTTTTATATTTTTATTTTTATTTTATCTTTTATTCTTATTTCTATATTTTATATTTATTTTATATTTTTAACAAAGACCCGAAATGCCTACGGTTACTCCTACCTGGCAAATGTCACCAAAGGTACATCCGTCAATGGTACCAGTTCAAAGAAAAGTTCGACAGAAACATTCTCTCTTCTCTCCCTCCCTCCCTCTCCCCCCTCTCTCCCCTTCTCCCCACACTCGATCTCTCTCTACATCTGCATCTAGCGCTATGAACACGCACGTTTTTGTGTGGAACTTCATATGTTTCATGTATACATTTTATGTATAAAATATCAGTTACTCATTCATGCTTCATATATATATATATATATATATATATATATATATATATATATATATATATATATATATATATATATATAATATATATATATATTAGCAAGGACTATTTGTTAGACATGTTTTGACTGAACCTAAACTGCAATCCTTGTAAAATTAAGTTTTCGAGTTCGATTTCTCTGTCTCTGTCAAAACCGGAATGTGAACAAAATCGGCAACGCCAATAAATGCACGCACGCACGCACGCACGCACGCACGCACGCACGCACGCACGCACGCACGCACGCACGCACACACACACACACACACACACACACACACACACAAAACTACACACACAGAGTTCACCCAGTCACTTCAGGTGAACAAAGCTACGTGTTTGTTGCCCACATTTTAGCCCCAGGGCCGATTTTTCTTTTATTCATCTTTTTAATTCCCCCCCCCCCCCCTTCTTTTTCTTTCCTTCCTAGGGTTCCCATGGCGGCTGTGCTGATAGCAGCGGTGGTGAGCCTTGGAGTCTTCTACCTGCTGATTCTGGTTGTTGGTGTGACCGCCGCGCGCTGCGTCAAGGTCGGTGGGTCAAGGTCGGGGTCAAGGCCGGAGTTCAAAGAGAGCGAGGAGGCGGTGGTAGCGGGGAGGACGCTGCATGGCGTCGTGGGAGTGATGACGATGATAGGTGAGGGACCGTAACGTCAGACAGTGGGAGTGATGATGATGATAGGTGAGAGACCGTAACGTCAGAAAGTGGGAGTGATGACGATGATAGATGAGGGACCGTGACGTCAGACAGTGAGAGTGATGACGATGATAGGTCAGCGACCGTAACGTCAGACAGTGGGAGTGATGACGATGATAGGCGAGGGACCGTAACGTCAGACAGTGGGAGTGATGACGATGATAGGTGAGGGACCGTAACGTCAGATAGTGGGAGTGATGATGATGATAGGTGAGAGGCCGTAACGTCAGACAGTGGGAGTGATGACGATGACAGGTCAGCGACCGTAACGTCAGACAGTGGGAATGATGACGATGATAGGCAAGGGGCCGTAACGTCAGACAGTGGGAGTGATGATGATGATAGGTCAGGGACCATAACGTCAGACAGTGGGAGTGATGATGCTGATAGGTCAGGGACCATAACGTCAGACAGTGGGAGTGATGACGATGATAGGTGAGGGACCGTAACGTCAGAAAGTGGGAGTGATGACGATGACAGGTCAGCGACCGTAACGTCAGACAGTGGGAGCCATGACGATGATAGGTGAGGGACCGTAACCTCAGACAGTGGGAATGATGACTATGATAGATGAGGGACCGTGACGTCAGACAGTGAGAGTGATGACGATGATAGATGAGGGACCGTGACGTCAGACAGTGGGAGTGATGACGATGATAGGTCAGCGACCGTAACGTCAGACAGTGGGAATGATGACTATGATAGATGAGGGACCGTGACGTCAGATAGTGAGAGTGATGACGATGATAGATGAGGGACCGTGACGTCAGACAGTGAGAGTGATGACGATGATAGGTCAGCGACCGTAACGTCAGACAGTCAGCAACCGTAACATCAGACAGTGGGAGTGATGACGATGATAGGTGAGGGACCGTAACGTCAGACAGTGGGAGTGATGACGATGATAGGTGAGGGACCGTAACGTCAGACAGTGGGAAGTGATGACGTATGATAGAGTGAGGGACCGTAACGTCAGACAGTGGGAGTGATGACGATGATAGGTGAGGGACCGTAACGTCAGACAGTGGGAGTGATGACGATGATAGGTGAGGGACCGTAACGTCAGACAGTGGAGTGATGACGATGATAGGTGAGGGACCGTAACGTCAGACAGTGGGAGTGATGACGATGATAGGTGAGGGACCGTGACGTCAGACAGTGGGAGTGATGACGATGATAGGTGAGGGACCGTAACGTCAGACAGTGGGAGTGATGACGATGATAGGTGAGGGACCGTAACGTCAGACAGTGGGAGTGATGACGATGATAGGTGAGGGACCGTAACGTCAGACAGTGGGAGTGATGACGATGATAGGTGAGGGACCGTAACGTCAGACAGTGGGAGTGATGACGATGATAGGTGAGGGACCGTAACGTCAGACAGTTGGAGTGATGACGATGATAGGTGAGGGACCGTGACGTCAGACAGTGGGAGTGATGACGATGATAGGTGAGGGACCGTAAAAGCGAGACAGTTCAGACAGAGTGCTGGGTTCGGTTTGGCGTATGTAACCGAGCCTTGCCCCTTTTCTAGGTTAATTTTTCATTAAATCTGAGAGCATTAAATGCTTTCAATATGGGAATGGCCGTGTTGGTGTCGTGTGTGTACTGGTAGAAGGATAACGATGATTCATAGACACGTGCACACGCAAACACGCACGCACGCACGCACGCACGCACACACACACACACACACACACACACACACACACACACACACACACACACACACACACACACACACACACACACACACACTCACACACACACATGCCCTGAAAGAAGGGATTAATTGTGTAGCTGTAACAAAACACTGCACAAATCTGAAGCAGAACGAGGCCCATAGCAGAATCAACAAAGAATCGTGCAGAATCAACACACAAGGGAGTTAATTAGCGCTCGAAAGACGTCACATAAACACAACAACAAAGACCCGAGTCGCCTACGGCCGTAACTCTCACCCGGCATGCGTGTAAATACGAGGTACATAAACTCCACCAGAGGTACATCCTCTGTACCTCTGAGTATCTGTGTACCTGAGGACGTACCTCTGGTGGTGTTTATATACCTTGTATTTACACATATGCCGGGTGAGAGGCGTAGGCGACTCACGTCTTTGTTGTTGTGCTTGTGTGACGTCTTTTGAGCGCTGATTAACTCCCTTGTGTGTTGAGACCGCTGCCCAGCTAAGTAAAAGTGTATAGCTGTACGCGGTCTTTGCAATAACATCAAGTAACACGATCGCCCTTTCTCATTCTCGTCAGCAACATCGGTGGGAGGCGGCCTCATCAACGGAACAGCCGAGTCCATCGCGACAGGGGGCCTGGCATGGACTATCTCCCCGTTCGCCATAACAGTGGGACTGACCATCGGTGAGCGGCATCCGTGAGCCGGTTTGGCCCAGCGGCCGTAAGGCGTTAGGCTGGCAAGCGGACAGCGTGGGTTCGAATCCCCGCTTCGGCTGTCCTTTCTCTTCTAAGATCCAAACACACAAAAGGTTCAAAAGAACGCAAGGACCTGTTGGTTTAAGCAAAGAGTATTCACGTTCACGTAAATATGGACAAACATAACCAGTACATGACCTTTAAACACGGACCTGTTGGTTTAAGTAAAGTTTATTCTCGTTCATATATGGACAAACATAACCAGTACATTAGCATTAAACACAGACCTGTTGGTTTAAGCAAAGTTTATTTACGTTCAGGTAAATATGGACAAACATAACCAGTACATTAGCATTAAACACAGACCTGTTGGTTTAAGCAAAGTTTATTCACGTTCAGGTAAATGTGGACAAACATAACCAGTACATTAGCATTAAACACAGACCTGTTGGTTTAAGCAAAGTTTATTCACGTTCAGATAAATATATGGACAAACATAACTAGTACAGTAGCATTAAACACGGACCTGTTGGTTTAAGCAAAGTTTATTCTCGTTTACGTAAATATACGACCAATAAAAGTGCGAAATCTGAAACCCTTAAGCCTTTTTGTTTTCACTTTTGCACTGGCAAAAAATGGAAGGATTTTCATCAAAACGCATAGCATTAAAAGTAGATGTGTTAAAGGACCAGAAAATATGCTGTTCGCAGGCGCGTCCGTGTATCAGCCCGGAAATTTTACAGGCTGGGGCAGTGAAAGGGTTAAAGTTATCAAAGTATTTTTAAAGCGCAAAATCTTGTCCATAGAGACTATTCTAAGCGCATACACACACACACCCTCCCCGCCCCCCCCCCCCCCCCCACACACACATTACACAAACACACCGTGTCATGTCACACACAACATACAGCCACACCACACACACACACACACCACACACACACACACACACACACACACACACACACACACACACACACACACACAACACCACACATCACACAAACACACACACACACACACACACACACACACACACACACACACACACACACACACAACAACACAAACACACCGTTCACACACACACACACACACACACACACACACACACACACACACACACACACACACACACACACACACACACACACACACACACACACACACACACACACACACACACACACACGAGCATACTGAACATACAAAGCTTAATTTACGGGCAGCAAAAGAGAGACCGGAGGCAGATGAAGACGGTTCGTGTCGCAACATGCAGTGTATTGTTTCAGGGGGCCTGGTCTTTGCCGCCCCCATGCGGAGGGCCCGTTACTTAACAATGCTGCAACCGGTGGAAGAGAAGTACGGGCGCCTGGTCGTCTGCTTGGTGTACCTCGCCTCCCTGTGTGGGGACATCTTCTGGACAGCCTCCATCCTCAACGCACTTGGTGAGAGTGGTGTGTTGCTTCCTTCAGCTGCAGGCCCGCATTGACTGTTGACTGCAAACTCCAAGCACTTATAGTTTACGACATCCTTCCTTCAAGGAAGGTGCCAGAAAGCGATGCTCGGAGTGTGTGTTGACTGCAAACTCCAAGCACTGGTTTACGACATCCTTCCTTCAACCACTGCCGTATTTAGTTACGCCATAGAGTCCAGAAAACTGTTAGCTAACGAGCAGTTTTTTTTGTTGGTGCTCAAACTGTAGGAAATTTGTTATAAACAACTCAAATAAAACAAGGCGTGTCATTTATAGCCGCTGACAAAGGTTACACCAACGCAAATAAAACCACAATCGTTTGAATCGAGACGGAACTCTTTTTCTAACCAGGTCTCATGTTTACGTGCGTGCTTTGGCGTTAGGTTGCTTCTACAGTCATATTAGTACCCGAACCTTTCGGAGGGCGCTGACCGCGTCGGTGGACAGCTGCGCGGAGATAAAGAGTACCCCTTCGGTGGCGTAACTAAATCTGGCAGAGTTTGGAGGAGGGTGCCGGAAAGCGATGCTCGGAGTGTGTGTTGTCTGTTGCTCAGTGTTGGTTTTGTTGTTGGCTTAGCATGGTTGTTTCTCGGTGAACGAGTTTGTTTCGCTTTGACAGTGTTCTTTCGTGTAATGGGCTGTGTGTTCTACCTTGGAGAAACAGTACATAGCAGAATACATTGCTACTGTTGGTACAACCTCTCTCTCTGTCTCTATCTGTCTATCTCTGTCTCTCTCTGTCTCTCTGTCTCTGTTTCTGTCTCTCTCTGTCTCTGTCTGTCTCTCTCTCTGTCTCTGTCTCTCTCTCTCTCTCTCACACACACACACACACACACACCACCACACACCACACACCACACACACACACACACACACACAATACCCACCCCACACCCCCACACACACACACACACACACCACACCACATCCACACACACAGACAAGCACCGCACACACACACACACACACACACACACACACACACACACACACACACACACACACACACACACACACCACACACAAACATACACTACACCACCCCACACACACACACCAACACACACACACACACAGCAACCACGCACCACACAACACACACACACACACACACACACACACACACACAAACACAACACACACGCACACACATACAGTACACCACACCACACACACACCACACACACACACACACGCACACACACACCACACACACACACGACACGCACACACCACACGCACACACACCACACACACACACACACACACACACACACACACACACACACACACACACACACACACACACAGTGGTAAGCCTGACCGTGCGCCGTTTGTTCCTATAACGGTGTTGTTGTCTACCATAGAGACAGTGTGTTCTCGTGACCGTGTGTCTGTTGTCCACAACAGAGACAGTTTGTTCCCATGACAGTGTTACGCCTGACCCGCGTGTCTCTTGTCCACCATAGAGACATTTTGATCCTATGTTGCCATCATAGAGACATTTTGATCCTATGTTGCCCACTATAGAAACATTTTGATCCTATATTGCCCACCATAGAGACAGTTTGATCCTATGTTGCCCACCATAGAGACAGTTTGATCCTATGTTGCCCACCATAGAGACAGTTTGATCCTATGTTGCCCACCATAGAGACAGTTTGATCCTATGTTACCTATCATAGAGACAGTTTGTTCCCGTGGCTGTGTTAAGCCCGACCGCCGTTTTTACTCCATAGAGATCGTTTGTCCTATGTTACTTATCATAGAGACAGTTTGTTCCCATGGCTGTGTTAAGCCTGACTGTGTGTCACTTATCCACCATAGAGACAGTTTGATCCTATGTTGTCCACCATAGAAACAGTTTGTTCCCAAGGCTGTGTTAAGCCTGACCGTGTGTCTCTTGTCCACCATAGAGACAGTTTGATCCTATGTTGCCTACCATAGAGACAGTTTGATCCTATGTTGTCTACCATAGAGACAGTTTGATCCTATGTTGTCCACCATAGAGACATTTGTTCCCATGGCTGTGCGTGTGTCTGTCTGTGGACCAGGCACCAGCCTGAGCGTGGTGATAGGTGTGAGTGTGGAGGTGTCCATCCTGGTCTCCGCAGGCGTCTCCATCCTGTACACCATGGTGGGACAGATGATCGCCGTGGCCTACACTGACGTCTTCCAGCTCATCTGCATCACAGTGGGGCTGGTGAGATCTAGGCTGAAACGTTACTTAATATCAGTACCCAGTTTCTGCTACAGTCACTGTGTGTGTGTGTGTGTGTGTGTGTGTGTGTGTGTGTGTGTGTGTGTGTGTGTGTGTGTGTGTGTGTGTGTGTGTGTGTGTGTGTGTTTGTAGTGCTTTTGTTGTCGTTGTTGTATTTTTGTTGTTGTATAATACTTTGTATAAATTGTTTTGGTAGGACTATGCTCTACATGTGTATAGAATATCATATTTAGGTTAATATGTATCATGTGAGCGCTCAGGGCGTTGAGGAGCGCATGATAAATGTACATTATTATTATGGCCCTTGGATTGTAACGTTTTACCCCCGGTCATGCGCAGAAGGCCGCCTGCCTCATGACGTGGCTACCAAAACGCGGTGACCCATCGATACAGCGAAACGACAAAAAACGAAGTCACGTAGAACTAGAAGCGTGTAGGGGCTCCGCGCTGAGCTTTACGCCTCGTCTCCCATAGTTACTTTCCCCACAAGCTTTCGATCTGACCACACCGCGTAATGTTTCACTGTGCCAGTAAACATGCCTGATCCGATTCGGAAGCGTTTTGGTTACGGCCCCGGTTATGGCCATCACAGAATACAGAATCTTTATTGTCTATGAATAACATAGAAATTTGCCTTACGACTGCATAAAAGATACAAGTAAAATAACACACAGTATAATAATACATGAACATGAGTACACATAAAACACAGAGTACTTTATCTTAGAGTCTGGAGGGCATACACACATCCGAAACAGTCAACCCTACCAGTTACACGCGTCAACACATGCACTCACAGATCAAGCATTTTCAACAAATAAGAAAAGTACAACTCATCAAATTCAACCCAAACAGACAAAATACCTACCCACGAACATCTCAATACATATGCGCAGCCAGAATCGACACTGAGAGACTATTTATTTGTCCTTTTCTTGTTTGTAGTTGGTACCTTTATGATTTGGTCCTTTGAACACAACTTTTACACGTTAGCGTTCATGTGCTTCAGGTTCTGTGCGTCCCTTTCATCGCCACTAACGACAGAGTGGGGAACTTTGCTGACCAAACCGAGAAGTGGACGGGCGATCTGGACGGAAGTATGGCCTCCCCTTGGATCGACCTTGCCCTCGCTATGGTCAGTCAGCCAGTCAGTCAATCAGTCAGTCAGTCAGTCAGGCAGGCAGGCAGGCAGGCAGGCAGGCAAGCAGGCAGTCACATATTAGTTTGCAAGTTAGTCAGCCAGTTACACGGCCAGTCACATTAGCCCAGTAGTGGAAGCGTATTTTTGTTGTTGAAATAACAAGCAATGTTTTGTTGTTGTTGTTGTTGTTGTTAGAAGTGAACCGATTGTTTTTCGTGAATCAAACAAACTAGCGGCTCGCGTACACAATATTGCCCCCACACTCCGAGCATCGTTTTTCGGCACCTTCCTCCAAACTCAGCGCCCTCCGAAAGGCTTGGGTGAGACTGTGGAAGTAACATAACTTCCAAGCACGCACGCAAACACGAGGCGCGTCCGCCCCGGGTAAAGAAATAGTTCCGTCTCGATTCAGACGACTTTGGTTTTATTTGTGCTGGCGGCTTTTTAAGCAATGTGGGCGGCTATGAAAGAGACAACTGATGTAATTTGACTTGTCTGTTACAAACCTACTGGCATTTGAGCACCAACAAAATCCTGTCCGTTAGCTAACAGTTTTCCGAGACCTATGGCGTAATCAGTTATGGCAGTGGTTGGAGGAAGGACGTCGTAAACCAGTGCTTGGAGGTTGTCATATTCGAAAAAAGAAAAAAGGGAAAAAAAGTATTTCTTTTGTATGAGTATACAATTCTGACAACAGAATGAAACCTGTAGATGAAAATATCTGCACATTTTCTGAATATTCGGGCCAGCCTTGGTTGTCGGTTGTATGAGTATCCATAGCACAACAGAATGAAACCTGTAAATGAAAATATCTGCATATTTTCTGTGTTTTAGGGCCAGCTTTGGTTGTCGGTTGTATGAGTATCGATAGCACAACAGAATGAAACCTGTAAATGGAAATATCTGCATATTTTCTGTTTTTATTTGGCCAGCTTTGGACGTCGGTTATGTTCCCTTTGTCCTTGTGCCAGATTGCAGAGGCCATTGCCTCCCGTCTGGCAAGGCTGGCTATGGCTGGAACCAGGAACAAAAGAGTTATTCACGTTCTCTTTGTTTGTCTCTGTCGCTGGATGTTCAGCATCATTTCCTGGCTTTCGGGACTCCTTCTGTCGGCGCGGAACTGTCAACTCGGATTCATTACCACAAATCTGAAACAGGACGAGACCCAGAGCGCTCGTGCAGAATCAACACACAAGGGAGATAATCAGCGTTCGAAATACGCAACACAAATACACCAAAGACCTGAGTCGCCTACAGTAACTCTCACGTGGCATACGTGTAAATACAAGGCACATAAACTCCACCAGAGGTACCTACGGTAGCTCTCACCTGGCATGCGTGTAAATACAAGATACATAAACTCCACCAGAGGTATTCTCTGGTGGAGTTTATGTACCTTGTATTTACACGCATGCCAGGTGAGAGTTATCGTAGGGGACTCGGGTCTTTGTTGTATCCTCTGGTGGAGTTTATGTACCTTGTATTTACACGCATGCCAGGTGAGAGTTATCGTAGGGGACTCGGGTCTTTGTTGTATCCTCTGGTGGAGTTTATGTACCTTGTATTTACACGCATGCCAGGTGAGAGTTATCGTAGGGGACTCGGGTCTTTGTTGTATCCTCTGGTGGAGTTTATGTACCTTGCCTTTACACGCATGCCCGGTGAGAGTTACGTAGGGGACTCGGGTCTTTGTTGTATCCTCTGGTGGAGTTTATGTACCTTGTATTTACACGCATGCCAGGTGAGAGTTACGTAGGGGACTCAGGTCTTTGTTTATCCTCTGGTGGAGTTTATGTACCTTGTATTTACACGCATGCCAGGTGAGAGTTACGTAGGGACTCAGGTCTTTGTTGTATCCTCTGGTGGAGTTTATGTACCTTGTATTTACACGCATGCCAGGTGAGAGTTACCGTAGGCGACTCATGTCTTTGTTGTATCCTCTGGTGGAGTTTATGTACCTTGTATTTACACGCATGCCAGGTGAGAGTTACCGTAGGCGACTCATGTCTTTGTTATAATTGTGTTGCGTATTTCGACCGCTGATTAACTCCCTTGTGTATTGATTCGGATTGATTAGTCAGTGCTTGTCTTTCTTGTAACCAGGAACGAAAGAGCTTATAGTCGCGTTCTCTTTGTTTCTCTCTGTCGCCAGATTTATTTCCCTCCCCACCCTCCCCCCGGCATTCAGGGGCTCGTGGTCAGCACGAATTGTCAGCTCAGAAGCAGTATACTCAAGCTCAAAAGTTAAGCAACCTTTTACAACAATGCACAGATGTTCGGGCAAACTTCAATGAACTATTTCCACAAAGTATGTACTCGTGTAAGGCTTATTCAACGTGCGCCGGTTACACACTTACTTCATACCGGGTGGAGAACACGTGAGAAACGTGCCCGATTTTGTGTTTAAAAATTACCAGTTTTGTCAGTATTACGTACGAATAAAACGACTTGGGTTCGGGAACCATTAATCTGATGCCATTGGATGGTAAAGCCTGGGCTTGGTTCAGCACCAGTTGCCAGACAGGTTCAAGTATCTGCGTGCAGTCTGGAGGCTGTTTGCCAAATACACAAACCGATCGAAAATGTCAAAGATGTCCACAAAAGTGATCGACGTCAGTGTCAGTGCTCTGACGAATCATTACTGGCTTTTTGAAATCGTTATCTGGCTCTGTTTTATGAGAATATGCAGCGTATTGTTGGACTCCTTACTTCCAAAGTTGCTTAACTTTTGGCCTTGAGTGTGCTTGATGCTTTTTGAAATCGTTATCTGGCGCTATTTGATAAGAAAATGCAACATATCGTTGGACTCCTTACTTCTCAAAGCTGCTTAACTTTTGGCCTTGAGTGTGCTTGATGCTTCAGTTGTAACTAGGAATGATAGGGTTAACTGTGTCCTCTTTGTTTACCTCCGTCGTCAGAGTTTTGGCACTGTTCCCTTGCAGTCTAATGTTAGTGCCGGGGGTAGGGGGGTGGGAGGGGGTGGGGTGGTGGTACCCAGAGTTATTTCTTATAATAGCGCTTGGAAGAACACTGTATTCTGGTTCAGGGGTGTATAGTGTGGACAGAATATGCCGCCGAGAGGGTAGCAGTTTTGCGCGGCACCAGCCACGTCAAACTCCAAGCACTGGTTTACGACATCCTTCCTTCAACAACTGCCGTATTTAGTTACGACATAGGTTCCTGAAAACTGTCAGCTAACGAGCAGTTTTTCGTTGGTGTTCAAACAGTAGTTTGTTACAAACAACTCAAATAAAACAAGGCGTGTCATTTATAACCCGCCAACAAAGTTGACACCAGCACAAATAAAACTACAATCGTTTGAATCGAGACCGAACCCTTTTTCTCTTTTTTTACCCGGGGTGGATGCGTCTCATGTTTACGTGGGTGCTTGGGCGCTAGGCTGGTGGTGAAGTGTTGCTTAATGTCCTCAGATGTCAGTTGACATATTAGGGACAAGTTGTGACCAATGCCGAAGCACGGTTCAATAATTGTTTACGTCCACGGAAACCAGAAGGCTCGTTAGGACGGACAGCCCAGGACGGCCACCTCGACTCTCACACAGCTCCTGAACTATGAGGCGCTAGGCTGCTTCCACAGTCATATTAATACCCGAACCTTTAGGAGGGCGCTTGCCGCGTCGGTGGACAGCTGCGCGGAGATAAAGAGTGCCCCACACTCCGAGCATCGCTTGGATGTCGTAAACCAGTGCTTGGAGTTTGAGAGTGCCCCGTTGCCCCTTCAGTGGCGTAACCAAATCTGGCAGAGTTTGGAGGAAGGTGCCGGAAAGCGATGCTCGGAGTGTGCAGCCACGTCACAACCAGTTAGCGCTGTAATGTGACTGCCACACTTTGGTGGCTGTTCAAACGCTCTCTGTAAAGCTGCAGTCAGTCGTTCACAGGCACATGCGACTAGGGCGGAGTGAGTCTGCTCGAAAGCGGAGACTGAATAGCGCTATGATTATATAAAAGCGAGCAATCAGTCGTAGGTAGGAAACGAACAGTTATTGATGTTCTCTTTGTCTCTTTGTCAGATTTTGGGCACCTTTCCCTGGCAGTCTTATGTTTCCAGCCGCGGCATGCAAGAAACCGAAAGAGTTAATGTTGTGCTCTTGGTCTCTGTGTCAGATTCTGGGAACCATTAATGCTGTTCTCTATGTCTCTGTGTGTCAGATTTATAGGAACCATTCCCTGGCAGTCTTATACTTCCAGCCACTACTTGCTAGGGGCCGGAAGAGTTCATGTTGTGCTCTTGGTCTCTGTGTCGTGTTCTGGGAACTATCCCTTGGCAGTCTTCTAATTACAACCGCTATTTCCTAGGGACCGAAAGAGCTAATGCTGTTCTGTCTCTGTGTGTCAGATTCTGGGCACCATTCCCTGGCAGTCTTATACTTCCAACCACCGCATGCAAGAAACTGAAAGAGTTAATGGTGTTAACCTATTTGTCTCTGTGTCAGATTCTGGGAACCAGTAATGCTGTTCTCTCTGTCTCTGTGTGTCAGATTCTGGACACCATTCCCTGGCAGTCTTATACTTCCAGCCGCTACTTGCTAGGGACCGAAATAGTTAATGCTGTTCTCTCTGTCTCTCTGTGTCAGATTCTGGGAACCATTAATGCTGTTCTCTATGTCTCTGTGTGTCAGATTTATAGGAACCATTCCCTGGCAGTCTTATACTTACAGCCGCTACTTGCTAGGGGCCGAAAGAGTTAACGCTGTTCTCTCTGTCTCTGTGTGTCAGATTCTGGGCACCATTCCCTGGCAGTCCTATACTTCCAGCCGCTACATGCTAGGAACCGAAATAATTAATGCTGTTCTGTCTCTGTGTGTCAGATTCTGGGCACCATTCCCTGGCAGTCTTATACTTCCAGCCGCTACTTGCTAGGGACCGAAAGAGTTAACGCTGTTCCCTGTGTGTCAGATTCTGGGCACCATTCCCTGGCAGTCTTATACTTCCAGCCGCTACTTGCTAGGGACCGAAAGAGTTAACGCTGTTCTCTCTGTCTCTGTGTGTCAGATTCTGGGCACCATTCCCTGGCAGTCTTATACTTCCAGCCGCGACTTGCTAGGGACCGAAAGAGTTAACGCTGTTCTCTCTGTCTCTGTGTGTCAGATTCTGGGCACCATTCCCTGGCAGTCGTACTTCCAGCGCGTGCTGTCGGTACGGACTGCTACCCAGGCCCAGGTTCTGTCGGTGCTGGGCGGTTTGGGCGCCCTCCTTTTCGCCGTACCCCCCTTCCTCATCGGGGCCTACTCCACCGTGGCAGGTAACACTGGCTCTGTTGGGGCGATACACTAAGAATGGGTGACTCTTTTGAACCGATACACTGAGAATGGGTTACTCTTTTGAACCGATACACTAAGAATGGGTGACTCTTTTGAACCGATACACTGAGAATGGGTTACTCTTTTGAACCGATACACTAAGAATGGGTTACTCTTTTGAACCGATACACTAAGAATGGGTTACTCTTTTGGGGAGATACACTAAGAATGGGTTAATCTTTTGAACCGATACACTAAGAATGGGTTACTCTTTTGAACCGATACACTAAGAATGGGTTACTCTTTTGGGGACATACACTAAGAATGGGTTACTCTTTTGGGGAGATACACTAAGAACGGGTTACTCTTTGGGGCGATACACTAAGAATGGGTGACTCTTTTGAACCGATACACTGAGAATGGGTTACTCTTTTGAACCGATACACTAAGAAGGGTTACTCTTTTGAACCGATACACTAAGAATGGGTTACTCTTTTGGGGAGATACACTAAGAATGGGTTACTCTTTTGAACCGATACACTAAGAATGGGTTACAATTTTTGAACCGATACACTAAGAATGGGTTACTCTTTTGGGGAGATACACTAAGAATGGGTTACTCTTTTGGGGAGATACACTAAGAACGGGTTACTCTTTGGGGGCGATACACTAAGAATGGGCGACTCTTTTGAACCGATACACTAAGAATGGGTCACTCTTTTGGGGAGATACACTAAGAATGGGTTACTCTTTGGGGGCGATACACTAAGAATGGGTGACTCTTTTGAACCGATACACTAAGAATGGGTTACTCTTTTGAACCGATACACTAAGAATGAGTTACTCTTTTGAACCGATACGCTAAGAATGAGTTACTCCTTTGAACCGATACACTAAGAATGGGTTCCTCTTTTGGGGAGATACACTAAGAATGGGTTACTCTTTTGGGGAGATACACTAAGAATGGGTTACTCTTTGGGGAAGAGCACTAAGAATGGGTTCCTCTTTTGGGGAAATACACTAAGAATGGGTTCCTGCTTTTGGGGTGATACACTAAGAATGGGTTCCTGTTTTGGGGGAAACACACTAAGAATGGGTTACTCTTTTGGGGCGATACACTAAGAATTGGTTCCTGCTTTTTTGAACCGATACGCTAAGAATGGGTTACTCTTTTCGGGCGATACACTGAGAATGGGTTTCTCTTTTGGGGCAATATGCTATGACTGGGTTTCTCTTTTCGGGCGAACCACTAAGAATGGGTTCCTGTTTTGGGGGACATACACTAAGAATGGGTTACTCTTTTCAGGTGATACACTAAGAATGGGTTTCTCTTTTCTGGCGATACACTAAGAATGGGTTTCTCTTCTGAAGCGATATACTATGACTTGATTTCTCTTTTCGCGCGATACACTAAGAATAGGTTCCTGCTTTTGAGGAGATACACTAAGAATGGGTTCCTCTTGTGGGGAGATACACGATGACTGGGTTCCTCTTTTGGGGCCATACACTAAGAGTGGGATCCTCTTTTGGGGCCATACACTAAGAGTGGGATCCTCTTTTGGGGCCATACACTAAGAGTGGGATCCTCTTTTGGGGCCATACACTAAGAGTGGGATCCTCTTTTGGGGCGATACACTAAGAATGGGTTCCTCTTGTTAGGCAGTAAGCAGAAAATGGGTTTCTCCTTTGGGGCGATACACTAAGAATGGGTTCCCTCTTGTGGGGCAGCCTTTGTTTTGTTGCAGTTAATGTCACGTTTTTGTTTTTGTTTTTGATGTGTGTGTTTTTTTTAAAGAAAAAACACAGAAGAAAAAGACCGACGATTTATGCACTTGGCCCCGCTTTCACGGCATGTGGGAATACAGAGCGCTTTACAGTAACACTAGCCAGACGCACGCACGCACACACGCGCGCGCGCGCACCAAAACACACACACACACACACACACACACACACACACACACGCACACACGCACACACACGCACGCACCACACACACACACACACACACACACACACACACACACACACACACACACACACACACACACACACACACACACACACACACACACACATTCTCACATGCTTTCATGGAGAAACAAAAGAAGGAAACTGCCCTGGACTCTTTATTTACGTAAAACATCGAACATAGAAAGAGTAGTATAGCTGAAAAATTCAAACAGTTCTGTTTCGTCTAGTATGCTGAGGTGTAGCCTGTGAAGACCGTCCAACTGTGTGGGTTATGTATTTACTCTATCATTATGGACTGGACACGAAAACAACATAACTTAACTACAGTTAGATAAATGTCCTAGTTCTGCATCTTATTTTTCACCGTTTAACTATTGTTTAAGTATTGTTTTGTAGTTTGAAAAAGGGTATTACCCCGAAAATTCGCATGCTGTGTTTTGTCCCAATAAATAGCGTTCTTTTTAACCTTTCATGTGTTTGGATCTTGTTTTCGAACGCTAGCACTCGTTCTCGTTTGAGATTGGTTTTTTAGCGCAGTTATACGAGTCGCTCTAATAAATCATCACACTAAATTTCGGAGCATATAAAAGTAAACAGTAGCCACTGGAGACGGTTCAGATCCGGTCAAGAAGGTAGTCGGTGAAGTCGGCCCAGCTGTGTTATGATCCCAGTCGCTGGGTGTGCGCAAAGCAAAGTAGCCAAGACAGTCAAACGGTGGTCCGACTCAATGTGGTCATTCGAGACGGTCCAGCTGTGCTGTAGATTCAGTCACTGAACCCGTAGAAGGTAGCCAGCGAAAACGGTCCACGTTCTGGCTCCAGTCAGTGAACCGGCGAACAGGAGGTAGCCAGTGAAGACAATGTAACCGTGGCTCCAGTCAGTGAACCGGCGAACAGGAGGTAGCCAGTGAAGACAATGTAACCGTGGCTCCAGTCAGTGAACCGGCGAACAGGAGGTAGCCAGTGAAGACAATGTAACCGTGGCTCCAGTCAGTGAACCGGCGAACAGGAGGTAGCCAGTGAAGACAATGTAACCGTGGCTCCAGTCAGTGAACCGGCGAACAGGAGGTAGCCAGTGAAGACAATGTAACCGTGGCTCCAGTCAGTGAACCGGCGAACAGGAGGTAGCCAGTGAAGACAATGTAACCGTGGCTCCAGTCAGTGAACCGGCGAACAGGAGGTAGCCAGTGAAGACAATGTAACCGTGGCTCCAGTCAGTGAACCGGCGAACAGGAGGTAGCCAGTGAAGACAATGTAACCGTGGCTCCAGTCAGTGAACCGGCGAACAGGAGGTAGCCAGTGAAGACAATGTAACCGTGGCTCCAGTCAGTGAACCGGCGAACAGGAGGTAGCCAGTGAAGACAATGTAACCGTGGCTCCAGTCACAGATCTGCAGAAGGTGGCCAGTGGGGACGGTCCTGTGATATCCCCAGACCGCACCACCTGGCTGTTGAGGTGCCAACACCTGTTCTTCCACCGCCACTGAGCAACGTAGTAATGTCTGTTGGTCACTTGTCGTCGTTGCTGGTTGTAGCTGGCACCAGTGTTTCGTCAAGGACAGAGCCGTGCTTCATGGTGGTGTAGGCAGAATCACGTAAGACGGAAAGGGCTTTGATTCTATGTACTCACTTTGAAAGTAAACGTGAGCTGCACGTCAGGTTGCTTTGCTGTTGTAGGTTGGATCAAGTCACACACACACACACACACACACACACACACACACACACACACAACACACACACACACACACACACACACAACACACTGCACACACACACTGACACACACACTAGCACACACACACACTGACAACACACACACACACACACACACACCACACAACACACACACACACACACACACACACACACACACACACACACACACACACACACACACACTCTCTCACACAGAAGGGAATGGAGGAAGATATTTATTTACAAATGCTTGCACGAAGAAACAAAAGAAGGAAGCTGCCCTGAAGTCTGTATTCACGTGTGATATAGTGCAAAGAATGAAAGAATAATTCATCTTTAAAAGATCAAGCAGTTATTTCATCTAGTCTGCCGAAGGTAGTCTGCAAGGACGGTGCAGCTGTATGGGATAGGTAGCTATACTGTCTGTTTTGTTGAATCTAAAATGACAATCAAACTGAGGGTAACTAAGACTATATAGAGTGACTGCAGGTTGTGTATTGATCATTCACATACTCCAAAGTCAGTACAGAGGGTATCATTGTATACAGTGTGTGCTAGCTCGCGCTGTGTGTGTGTGTGTGTGTGTGTGTGTGTGTGTGTGTGTGTATATTTGTGTGTGTGTGTGTGTGTGTGTGTGTGTTGTGTGTGTGTGTGTGTGTGTTGTGTGTGTGTGTGTGTGTGTGTGTTAAACACTGAATTTCTAAGCCTGTAAAAGGTATCCTATAGACGATTCAGATACGCCCGAGTCGCATCGAAGCACTGAGCTTGCAGATAAGTAGATTAGTAATTCATTTTTATTGTTCAGTCAACCATGACGGTTATATCAGGGCTTGCAGAAGATAGGCAGCCTTTGAAAAAGGTCCAATCAGGTTCTAGCTGGACGCACTGAGCTTGCAGAAGGTAGCCAGTGAAGACGGTCCATTCATCTTGTGGCTTGTCGCACTGAGCGAGAAGAAGGTAGTCAGTGAAGACGGTCCAATCATGTTCTAGCTTGACGCACTGAGCCTGCAATAGGTAGTCAATGAAAACGGTCCAGTCATCTTCTGGCTTGACTCAGTGAGCGTGCAGAAGGTAGCCAGTGAAGACGGTCCAGTAACTCCCTCGGACGGCATCTCCTGCCTGTTGCCGTACCCACACCTGCTCTCCAGCCGTCAGGTGCGTGGTCACGTCTGTGGATCCCTGGTCATCAGCGTGCGTTGCTGGCGCCCACACTTGGTCAAGGATAGCACCTTGTTTCATGATGGCCAGACTCAGGTAGCCATGGGTCAGTCCGGTCGGTGCCATCATGTTGAGAGAGAAGGCGTAGACCCCTGTGACGGGAGCGGTGAATATTCCCGTGTTCGTGCTGTAAGCGTTGCCGACGTTGGTGATGGTCTTGTCGAAAAGAAGGGTGGAGTGGGTGCTCAGGGGAATACCATTAGGCCCGTCGTCGGTGGAGAATATCGCCGAGAAGGCCACTGTCAAGACAAAATAGTGAATTGTGTGGAAATGCACCAGCGGACAATTATTCCCCACCCTGTTGGTGTGCTAGACCCTGGGTGGGCCCGGCACATGAATACAGAAATAGAGATTATCGAAGATGATGATGTAGAGCTTTACGTCCTCGGATGTCGGGTTGACGCGTTAGGGACAAACTGTGACCAGTGCCGAAGCACGGTTCAGTGCTGCTTTACGTCCACAGAAACCGTGAAGCTCGTTAGGACGGAAAGCCCAGGACGGCCACCTCGACTTTCACACAGCTCGTGAACTCTGAGAGGTTATCGAATCAAATCTGCAGTTAATATACGGCCGGCCTGGGTTCAGTCCTGGGTGGTGGCATACACTAACAACGTTTGGCAAATAAGACTCCCTGGGGTATGCGGATAGCTAGGTCTCACGGGCAGTGTTTAACACTGCCAACGAAAACTGCAGGAAAACAACGGCACACACAGACCCTTCTCCGTGAAGGTCTGCGTTAAGGTGTAAGACCATTGGTTGATGATTATTTTGAGTATTTGATAGGGCCGGAATGTGTCACCAGAGCGCATCTATCAAACAGTACTTTGTTTTCGTTTTGCTGCTTAAAGCGCTGTTGCATTCAGTTCAACATCACAGTCATGCAGCGGCTGTCCACTGTAATGACTGCTTTCAGACATCGTCACGGTGGGTGCTGATTAGTACGTTTCCCAAGGAAGCAGCATGAGTGGCTTATTAGGCCGGGTTTCAGCGGGGAAAGTCGGGAAGACGTTTTGACGAAAAGCTCTGAACACTATCTCCGACTACATTAATAATAAAAAATAAAAACGCTTTTAGCTAAGGACCGGTTTTTACCATTGTAATTCTGTGAGTTACGTTAACATTCCTCCTCCGCCCCCCGCCCCCCCAAAAAAACAACAAAGCAACAAAAAAAACAACAACAAAAAAACACGGTAGAGAGAGAGAGAGAGAGAGAGAGAGAGAGAGAGAGAGAGAGAGAGAGAGAGAGAGAGAGAGAGAGAGAGAGCAGTGATTAAAAACAAGACAATTTATTGGGGTTAGTGAAATAACCCAAGCTAAAACCTGTTTCGCACCTGGTCCAAACACATAAACGGTTTAAAAGAACGCTAATTTAATATGACAATACAAAACATATGCGAATTTTCGAAGTAAGCCCTTTTTTCGAAGCGACAAAACAACTGTTAAACAACGGTTAAACGGGGAAAATGAAAACGTACTTATCCGGTTAATGTTGTGGTGAGTTCAGTGCCTGGAGTGTTAAGTTTTCAACACCTGCTGTTGTACCTTCTGTTCCGTACCTGCTGTTGTACCTGCTGTTCCATACCTGCTGTTGTACCTTCTGTTCCGTACCTCCTGTTGTACCTGCTGTTCCGTACGTGCTGTTGTACCTGCTGTTCCGTACCTGCTGTTGTACCTGCTGTTGTACCTTCTGTTCCGTACCTGCTGTTGTACCTTCTGTTCCATACCTGCTGCTCCGTACCTGCTGTTGTACCTGCTGTTGTACCAGCTGTTCCGTACCTGCTGTTCCGTACCTGCTGTTGTACCTGCTGTTGTACCAGCTGTTCCGTACCTGTTGTTGTACCTGCTGTTCCGTACCTGCTATTGTACCTGCTGTTCCGTACCTGCTGTTGCACATGCTGTTCCGTACCTGCTGTTGTACCGGCTGTTCCGTACCAGCTGTTGCACCTGCTGTTCCGTACCTGCTGTTTCGTACCTGCTGTTGCACCTGCTGTTCCGTACCTGCTGTTCCGTACCTGCTGTTGTATCTGCTGTTGCACCTGCTGTTGTACCTGCTGTTCCGTACCTGCTGTTGCACCTGCTGTTCCGTACCTGCTGTTCCGTACCTGCTGTTGTACCTGCTGTTGTACCTGCTGTTCCGTACCTGCTGTTGCACTTGCTGTTCCGTACCTGCGGTGGATAGAGTTGCGACTTTGTTCTTCAAGTTAGCGACATCGGCGTTCACGTTGCTCAGTGCCGCCAGTTTGGCTTCCAGGGCTGAGATGGCTGAAGCTTGTTGCTGGACCAGAGTCTGCAGAGCTTGGATGCCGACGTCGTCAGAACGCTTGACCACTGCCCCGCTGACCAGGGAGAGAATAAGGCAGGGAAACACAAGCACGGCACGAGCTTTCAAAGCCATAGTAATCGCCTGACCG
Organism: Alviniconcha marisindica; assembly: GCA_018857735.1. Lineage (NCBI taxonomy): Eukaryota > Metazoa > Mollusca > Gastropoda > Provannidae > Alviniconcha > Alviniconcha marisindica. The sequence continues at coordinate 341,556 of JABMCL010003243.1, forward strand.
TTAACTCTGCTTTCAAAAACAGTCGGCGAATTCTGTCGGTTGCTTCTGTCTCGTCGTCAAATCACCACGTGCATTAAAGTTTCTGTTCAGTCGCGCCACGGACTGAAATCTCTTCTCCCTGTGAGCGTATAGAATAACGAAGGACTGATCTTGTAAGCGATCGACTCAAGTTAGAAGACTCTATAGCTGTAAAGTTTGTTTTGCCGCACTTGTACGTTCCAACATAGCTGTCGGACTTACTGCGAGTTTGTTTTTTTTAAATCTAAACTTTGGTAGATGGAAGGGGGAGGCACACAAGCTTGTCTTGTCGATAACAATTCTGATATCGGTGATTTGCGTGTTGTTCGTGACCTATTCTCCTGAATAAATATCAGCGTAGGTAGCTCGGTGCTTTCTCTTTAAAGGGGAACCGAACCCAGGAAACATCACTGGAATTATCTATGCAAATGGAATAAAGAAAACGAAAGCACTTTTCCGCTCCATTTCCCGACCTGTTTGTTAGAAATGACGGTTTGAAAGCACCGAAAACAGTACCGCGAGTGCTGCCATTTTGTGCCCAGCTGTCTGCACCAGAGACGCCACCAACAAGACCAGTGTGTACGGAAAAATTATCATCAAAACGTCGCAAGCCAACCTTCTCTCTGTCGGTCTGCCTGTGCCTGTCTGTCTGTCTGTCTCTCTTTCTCTGTCTCTGTCTTTGTCTTTGTCTGTCTGTCTGTCTCTGTCTGTTTGTCTCTCTCTATTTCTCTCTCTCACACACACAACACAAACAATACACACACACACACACACACAACACACACACACACACACACACACACACACACACACACACACACCACACACATACCGCTCTCTCTCTTCTTCTTCTCTCTCTCTCTCTCTCTCTCTCTCTCTCTCTCTCTAGACACGTCTCTCTCAACACTGACACACGCTCTCTCTCTTCTCTCTCTCTCTCTCTCTCTCTCTCTCTCTCTCTCTCTCTCTCTCTCTCTCTCTCTCTCTCTCTCTCTCTCTCTCTCTCTCTCACACACACCACACATCAACACACACACACACACACCAACACACACACACACACACACTACACACCAACACCACACACACACACACACACACACACAACACTACACCACACACACACAACACACACACACACACACACAACACACACACACACACACACACACGCACACGCGGCCACACACACACACACGACGCACGCACGCACGCACGCACAAACACACAACACACACACACAACACACACCACACACACACACACACACACACACACACACACACACACACACACACACACACACACACACACACACACACACACATTCTTCTTTGCTCTTCGTTTGTAAAGAGCGAACTCAAATTCAACTGATGGTGATGATGATGTGGGGCTTGATGTGCTCACATGTCGGGCTGACATAGAAATTCAACTAAAAAAAAGTATACTGTTTAATGAATATTTATAGAACGACCCAGTGAAGCACGTAGATGAAAATATTTGCACATTCTCTACGTTTTGAGGCCAACTTCTTCTTGAGTCTGCGCTGTGGCTGAACGTGCCTATTTGTGCGTAATGTTTTTGTAGGCGCATTTCTTTAATATAATTTATAAAAAAAAATGTGTAATTCATTCTTTGGGTTTGATTCCCCTTTAAATTGTCTAGCGTGTAACACCAGTTCAACACCGCTAACCCCCTTTTAACGATTGAACCCAAACGACTGCTCTTATCAGTAAATACCGCGATAGCACTGCTTTATGCGTTGACAGTGAGATCCGTTCACATGCACATAAATTCTTACATCTGTACCTTGCACTGTTTCATCTCCCACATAATACCTGCGAGGCGTTGGCAGACCTGAATACTTTGATCAGCGGCGGGGAATGGAGAGAGATAAAGCTATTACTCTACACTTCACCAGGTATAGCTTCTTCCTTTTCCAGACTGAGCAGAACGGGGCTGCACTCTTACTGCCTGTTTATCGCCGTAAGAGAGATATGCTTCTCAAAGACTTCATCTTGATCTTGAAATGTGGTCTGCCTTAGTGTAGCGGAGTAGGGACTGCGCGTTGGCGGCCTACTGGTGTTGTGTAGCCGCTACTAGGCTAGGGGCTTGAACCGCTGACCGCGTGGACGGTGGTGTTGTCCAGGTGGTTCCAGTCGGCCGAGGTCTTAACTTGAGAAAGAAGGAGTTATGCAGTTGGTCTGTGCGGCAGCGTGGGATTATGTAGGTTCGTGGGATTATGTAGGTTCGTGGGATTATGTAGGCCAGTAGGATTATGTAGGCCCGTGGGATTATGTAGGCCCATGGGACTGTGTAGGTTCGTGGGACTATGTAGGTTCGTGGGATTATGTAGGACAGTAGGATTATGTAGGCCCGTGGGACTATGTAGGTTCGTGGGATTATGTAGGCCCGTGGGATTATGTAGGCCAGTAGGATTATGTAGGCCCATGGGACTGTGTAGGTTCGTGGGATTATGTAGGCCCATGGGACTGTGTAGGCCCGTGGGATTATGTAGGCCCGTGGGATTACGTAGGCCCGTGGATTTATGTAGGCCAGTAGGATTATGTAGGCCCGTGGGATTATGTATGCCAGTAGGATTATGCACGCCAGTGGGATTACGTAGGCCCGTGGGATTATGTAGGCCAATATGATTATGTAGGCCCGTGGGATTATGTAGGCCAGCAGGATTATGTAGGCCAGTGGGATTACGTAGGCCCATGGGATTATGTAGGCCAGTAGGATTATGTAGGCCCATGGGATTATGTAGTTCCGTGGGATTATGTAGTTCCGTGGGAGCGTATGACATACCTTTATTTATTACGGCATGCCATTACTGGCATACCATTATTTATGGCATATCATTATCTATTATGGCATACCATTATTTATCATGGCATACCAGTATTTATCATGACATACCAGTATTTATTATAACATGCCATTATAATGACATACCCTCATGACATACCATTATTTATTGTGACATCTATTACTTATTATGACATACCATTATTTATTATGACAGACTATTATTTATTATGACATACCATTGGCATACCATTATATATCATGACATACCATTATTTATTATGATATACCATCATTTACGCCTTCTGTTTGATTTTCTTTTGACCGACTGTGTTTCGCTTTGACGTGACCCGTGGCGGTTAAAAGGGCGTTAAAACCCCAACAACCAATCAACCTTTCAGCCTTCGTTTTCAAGTAGGATATAATATCTGCCAATTCACCGGATTACACGGCTTTTAGCGGAATGCCTGGATGGTTTAGACTGACGCTCACAGACTCACTGAGCTCGCATGGTTTTAATCAGTGTGTGTGTGTGTGTGTGTGCGTGTGCGTGTGTGTGTGTGTGTGTGTGTGTGTCACTGTGTGTGTGTGTGTGTGTGTGTGTGTGTGTGTGTGTGTGTGTGTGTGTGTGTGTGTGTGTGTGTTTCTTTTTCTTTCTTTCTTTCTTTCTTTCTTTCTTTCTTCTTCTTTTCTCTACCTCTCCCTTACTGTTCTTTATAAGATAAGCATTGACTGCTTCTGTTTTCTTTTCCGATACTAGTCATGATCAGATGTACTGCTGCTTTATTTGCTGGTTGTATGCTCATAATATGTAACTGAATGCTGTATGGCACGTGTTCATCTGACGCTGTGAACACGCTGTTTGTGTGGAAATTCTCATGTATAACGTTTCATTCACTCATTCATACCTATATGTATATAAATAATGCCTGTAATTTGATAGCTACTCATGCCTCTATGTATATAAATAATGCCTGTAATTTGATATGTACTTATCAGTAGCTTAGCAAGGACTAGTTGTTAGGTTTTTGACTGAACCTAAACTACAATCCTTGTAAAATAAAGTTTTCGAGTTCTCTCTCTCTCTCTCTCTCTCTCTCTCTCTCCTTCTGTCTTTTTTCTTCCTTTTTTGTGTTTTTCTTTCTTTCGTTTTCTTCTTCTTCTTTTCTTGCTCTTTTTTTTTCTTTTTCTTTTTCTTTTTTCTTTTTCTTGTGGTTGTGAGATCCAGACTGTGGTAACTGCCTTCACCATGTTACTATCCATGATTTGCTTACTGTTGTTTTCAGATTGGTCGAACAGCAGCCTGACCTCTGGCCTGGATCCCGTGGCAGCCAATCAGAGCAGCATGGTGTTACCTCTGATGCTGAAAGAATTCACACCGGACGTTGTCTCCGCCATTGGTACGTTACCGACAAAGTATTACTGGCGATTTCTGCCACAATTCGAGAGTTACGGCTGCAGAGTTTTGTCGCTGAACATCTGCATCTGGAAACACAAAGTTGCAGGTGCAGGTACCTTACAACTAGAACATTACCTTTGCGGGTGGAAAAAAAAAACACGCACGCACGCACGCACGCACGCACGCACGCACGCACGCACGCACACACACACACACACACAAATGGAAGGTGGGGAGAAGCAGACCGACAGCCCCCAAAAGAACTTTACAACAACAACTTGAAATTGCCGCGCTTTCCTTTGCAGCCGCAAAACTGGTGGCACGTTTGACGATGAAATAGCGACCTGTGGCCTTGCCGTTCAAACTACGTTTGCAGCCTCAAGTCTTCTCTTTCGTAGCTGCAAATTATTACCTGCCAAAACCAGCTGCAGTGATAAGCCGGCATACAAAGAGAAAGCTGTTGTTTTTAATGTGGGCATACCCAGTCAAAATTACCATATTTAGGCATACTTTGACTGGTGAATTTTAATGCCTACATACCAAATGTAAAATTACACAATTGTTCAGACTTTGACTGGTGAATTTTAGTATTCGGTATATGTACATTTTCTGGATTTGCCAGCTAACATGTTACACAGACACAATGTTGAGCACGTAGTCTTAACAAAGGTTATTGGTAGAAAAACGTGCATTCCCTCCACCACCCTACCTCTATTATAGACCCTGACGCGGAGGGCCTTTATCAGAAAACGGCCTCAGGCTTTGAAAGGAGACAGGAGCACCGAGACTGAGGTTATCCCCAAAAGCAAGAAACTGAGACAGTTTTTTTCTTTTCTTTTCTTGTATGGACAATGCAATTTAAGTCCATGATGGATAATGGCGAGGATGGTAGCTGATGATTCTTTCGGGCGAAACACACACACACACACACACACACACACACACACACACAAACACAACACACACCACCACACCACCACCACCACCACGCACGCACCTACACACACGCACACCACACACCACACACACACACACACACACACACACACACACACACACACACACACACCACTCACACACCACACACACACACACACTCACCACACACACACACACACACACACACACACACACACACACACACACACACACACACACACACACACACACAAAGACACACTCACAGACCACATACACATATGTATGAGAGACATCCTCCACAGACCACAACTTTTGAAGAGAAGGGAGAGCCGAAGCGGATTCGAACCGAGGTTCCTGTGCTTACCAGCCTCAGTAAGGCCTCACCGCTAGGCCAAACCGGCTTACCACACAGGGTCACCTCAGGACTGGCCTTTATACAAGTCAGAGAGCCAGGCAGTGTCGCTGGGCAGGGAGTGGAACGTCGTGTTGCTTTATAAAGAGGCTGGCGGTGCCATGAATGTTGTTGTTTTCTCTGTCTGACCTGCAAGCTCTGGGAGCGGTGTCGGCCGCTGTGATGTCGTCCATGGACAGTGCTGTGCTGGGATCCTCCTCCATGTTCACCCACAACGTCTACAAGGCCACACTGCGTCCTAAGGTCCGCCTGTGTGTGGGCGTGTTTGAAGTGTGTGTGTGCGTGTGTGTGTGTGTGTGGTGTGTGTGTGTGTGTGTGTGTGTGTGTGTGTGTGTGTGTGTGTGTGTGTGTGTTAGCGTCCGTGTGTATGTGTGTATTCACGCGTGTGTGTGTGTGTGTGTGTGTGTGTGTGCATGTCAGTGTGTGTATGTGTAGGTCAGTGTGTGTGTGTTAGCGTCAGTGTGTGTGCGTGTGTGCGTGCGTGCGCGCGCGCGTGCGTGTGTGTGTGTGTATGTGTGTGAGTATGTGTGCGTGCGTGCGTGCGTGCGCGCGCGCGTGTGCACGCGAGTACGTGTACGTGCGCGTGCGTTTGTATGCGTGCGTGAAAAGTAAAGGTAATGTCGAGGCGGGGAGGTTGGGGGGGGGGGGGGGGGGGGGGAGGGGGGAAGGGGAAGAAAATGCACTTTCAAAAGAGAGCCGCACAAGTCAGTGGAGCTGATTTCCCTTGTGTAATGCGAGTCGCCATGTCCACGCTCTCTCTTCGGGGAGCGGCGACAGCTCAGTGTTAGAGCGCCGGACTCGTGATCGAAAGGTCCCGCGACAGAGCGGCGGGAAAATGTTTAACTTTGTATTTTGACTTTCATTTCGGTATCCGTCCCATCAACCGTGTTTCCGCAGTAGCGAGTAAAAAGATCCCGGTCATTCTGCCAAAAGCGCAGACGGCAGGTCAGTTAGACCTAAACGCACATGCACCCTACGTGCATTCATTTGTCCATGTACAATCATATACCGGGTGACTCCGGAATCGGTGTTCAGCTGGGGAACGCTACAAGAATAATGCCCTCGCCTACCCACGCTCTTGCGAGCCGGTTTGGCCTAGCGGAAAGGCGTTAGGCTGGTAAGCGGAGGGACCTCGGTTCGAATCCGCTTCGGCTCTCCTTTCTCTTCAAAAGTTGTGGTCTGAGGACACTGTCTTGTGGCTTTGTCCCTCACAATTAACGAAACATTAAAATGGCTCTCATCGCTGCCCGTCTTAATGCAGGAGCCATTCTGGTGGTGACAGTGTAGCGATAGGTCTACAATCTACCTCTCCCCCCACCTCCATACCCCCTTTCCCTCCCCGTCCCTAATAAGCCTTATGGTTTCTGTGGACGTTAAGCACCCTGTTTACTTACAGACGTACCCACTCTCAGAGCTCAGGAGCTGTGCGAAAGTCGAGGTGGCCGTCCTAAGTAAGTAAACATGGTGCTTAACGTCCACAGAAACCGTACTGAGGCTTATTAGGGACGGGGAGAAGCGGAGGAAGGGGGTACGGAGGTGGGGGGAAGAATGAGATTATATGGCCATCGCTAGACTGTCACCACCAAAATGACTCCTGCATTAAGATGTGCAGCGATGAGAGCGATTTTAATGTTACATTGATTATTGTGAGGGACAAAATCACGAGACGCCACAAACCACAATGTTTTTGAAGAGAAAGGAGAGCCGAAGCGGAATCGACCCGAGGCCCTTCTGCTTACCAGCCTAACGCCTTACCGCTGGGCCAAACCGGCTCACGTAGCCGTCCCGAACAGTTTGTACCGCACGGTCGCTGTGGACGTAAAGCAGCGTTAAACAGACACAGAGCTCAGGAGCTGTGTGAAAGTCGAGGTGGACGTCCTGGGCCCCCTGTCCCTAATAAGTCCGTACAAACGGTCTCTGTGGACGTAAAGCAACACTGAACTCGAACTCGCTGTAGTATCAGAGCTCAGGAGCTGTGTGAAAGTCGAGGTGACCGTCCTGGACCCCCTGTCCCTAATAGTCCGTACGGTCTCTGTGGACGTAAAGCAATATTGAACAGACAAAGAGCTCAGGAGCTTTGTGAAAGTCGAGGTGGCCGTCCTGGGCCCCCTGTCCCTAATAGTCCTGTGGACGTAAAGCAGCGTTAAACAGACAAAGAGCTCGGGAGCTGTGTGAAAGTCGCGGTGGCCGTCCTGGACCCCCTGTCCCTAATAGTCCGTACGGTCTCTGTGGACGTAAAGCAATATTGAACAGACAAAGAGCTCAGGAGCTGTGTGAAAGTCGAGGTGGCCGTCCTGGGCCCCCTGTCCCTAATAGTCCTCGTGGACGTAAAGCAACATTAAACAGACATAGAGCTCAGGAGCTGTGTGAAAGTCGAGGTGGCCGTCCTGGGCCCCCTGTCCCTAATAGTCCACTCTGTGGACGTAAAGCAACGTTAAACAGACAAAGATCTCAGGAGCTGTGTGAAAGTCGAGGTGGCCGTCCTGGGCCCCCTGTCCCTAATAGTCCGTACGCTACGGTCTCTGCGAACAGTAAAGCAACAGTGAAGTCGAGCTGCCCTGCAGTCCCATTCACACAACCTTTGCATGCCGTGCAGGCCTCGGACAAAGAACTGCTGTACGTGGGGAAGCTCGCCATCTTCGTCGTCGGAGGCGCAGCCACCGCCATGGCCATCTACGTCCGCACCGTCTGGGGCCTCTTCGTCCTCGCCGCCGACATCGTCTACGTCATCGTCCTCCCCCAGCTGACGTCAGCGCTCTTCATACGTCACACCAACGCTTACGGCGCCTTCGCGGCCTTCTGGGTCGGGGCCGCGCTGAGACTGGGTGCAGGGGAGCCGACCATCGACCTTCCGGCCTTCATCAAGTACCCGTACTACGACGAGCGGTCCGGACAGCAAGTGTTCCCTTTCCGGGGCCTGGCTTTCCTGGCCTCTATCCTCTGTCTGGTGACGGTCTCGTGGCTGACGGGGGCGTGTCTGAGGAAGGGCGTGCTGCCCGCGTGCTGTGACGTTCTGGGCGCCAGGGAGGACAGCGGGGTGTACGTGGTCAATGCTGATGCTTCAACAGCAGCAGCAGCAGCAGCGAAAACGAACAGCAGAAAGATGGTTTCCAGGACGGATTACGTCCGGGAGGTTTACCTCCTTCACAACCCAACGTACGCGTCGAAGTAAAATTCGGTGTATTTTATATCATTCCGATTGAACTTTTCACTTTATTTTATTTTTATTTTTTGACTACAGATTTTTTATTTATTTTTAAATTCTGCAAAGAATGTTCCAGAGGCTTGATCGTGAACTTTCCTCTGTTTTTTTTTTTTTTCTTTAAAAGAAAAAAGTTATTTCAGTGTATTTATATCATTTTGATTGAACTTTTCATTTAATTTTAATTTTATTCTTTAACTACAGATTTATATTTTATTCAATTCTGCAAAGAATGTTCCAGAGACTTGATCATGAACTTTCCCTTTTTTTCTCTTTAAAAAAAAGAAGAAGTTATTATTATTATTTATTTTCTCCGTGTTTGATTGTTATTCTCTCAACAGTTAGAATTGTGCAGTGTGCCAGACATGAATGAGAATGACATTAACCAGTTGAATATTACCCTTTGGTGCTTTGAAAAGCAAAACCGTATTTTTAATTTGTTTATATACTTCTTAGGGTTTATTTAATTTTCACTAATTTTCTCCTATTTTAATGAATGTGTAGTGTGCGTGTGGGGGGTGGGGTGGGTGGGGGTGGGGGTGCGACACCTATATCCACAAGAATCCACTTTTCTCTCCAACCTCCAAATAAAAAAAAGACAAAAAAGAGAAACTCTACAGAAAACAGCCACTTTTAATATTTCACAATGAAATATGATTACAAAACAAAATCTGACTGAAAAACGTAATAATAAATACAGGTAATAAATACAAGTAATATCTTTACCAGCGTCATGCGAAAGGCGAGAAATTGAACAGTTGCTGTGCTTGAACAAAATATTCAGATTTCTGTCCTTTCTCCCAAGCAAATTCAAAATCAAAGCAAAAATTGGTTTAAGATCTTTTCTCAAAGCATGATTCAAAAACTGCAAACAATACAGAAAGGCTGCAAATGCATCAGCTACACATACAAGCAACTAGTTAATAATATCAAATTAAACAACTGAACTGAACTGAAACCAAATGTCAATGCTTTTATTCTGAAACATGCAGATAACAGGAACAATAATAATAGCTATGAGAAGTTATTTACCAAAATCCAGGAGCTAGTAAGTAGCTTTTCATTCAGATAATATAAATGAGTTCCCCCCCCCCCCCCCCCAACCCCTAACAGTTTTTATTACATACATGTAATCAAACAATTTCTATCGCAACGGAAATTCAGTTTTGATATTTACAAATATATTTGCCAAATTCATTTATTCCCCCCCCCCCAACATATTACACACATGTAATCAAATAATGTCTACTGCAACAGAAATTCAGTTCTGACATTTACAAATATATTAGCCACTCGTGCTATAAAGAAACAGAAAATTAATGTTCCAAAAACTGACTGTGGAAACAATAACAAAAAAAATACAAATGCATTTTCTATTCACTAACTATGATGCTTACACACTGATTTTTCTACAACAATGCTCATATTAATATATATGCACATCAGCTTGCACAGTTATGAAGCTGGATTCAATGAAGAAGAACAAAATAATTCACTGAACAAACCCTGTTCCTTTCAGATCACAGGCTTATTCAACAAGCCTATTTGTTTTTCAAATTCTGAGCAGAGTAAATACTGTTACATTTGCAAAACAGTATTTATGCACCATAGGTTTATATCAAAATCATTTCCTGATAACATATCTTTATACGCCTGCTGTCTTTCCAATAAAAAAAATAACAATAAAAAAACCTTTAAAAACACACACGCAAACACCTTGAATGCCTGTGATTCATTTTAAATGCCAAGTCAATTGTGTAGGCTGTTTCTGTCATGGCCAAAAAAAAACACCCAAAAAACACCCACTAACATACAATCACAAGACAAGGAAACTTGGACGTTTGACAAATCACAACATGGTAAGACTTTCAGAAGAAGAGATGTAATTGAAACAAAATGGCACATGCAAAAGGAAAACCTGGCAGTTGGCAAAAAAATGTCATCAAGGATGAAATGAACTGTACAAGTCTGAGAATGACGCTGCCTTTGTTCATTTATTTTTTGTGTTTTTTGTTTAGCATTATTCTATCAACTGTACTATTCATGATGCTATTTCAAATTCACTGACCACAGAGGAAACAGGAAGAAAGTAGTAGTAGTAGTAATTGGATTTTAATGTCCTGTCAACCACACAGGGTCACCTCAGGACAGTCAAACTCAGGTCATAAGCAAATACACATTTCTAAACTCTTCTCACACATATATCAACCCTTTGTCAAGTCAGTCTACAAAACCAATCACTTTGCAAACATAAAACATACATACACAAACATGAGACACAAATTTTTGAGGAGTTAGTCCCTTCCATATTACCCCTGTTAAAAGAGCACATAAGGCTAGGACATGCTGGTATCGTTGACCATTCTGTCTAATTTATTGATGCCAGATTAAAGAAAAATATAAAAAAGGAATGGACACAATATAAAATTTAAAAAATGTTATATAAATGCATAATGGCAAATACCAGTGCCATATGGCAGCAAGCTGCACATACCACCACCAACTATCATCTCCTAGCTGCTCAACAAGAGCCATACAAAAAAGCCTAACCCTTAATGAAAAATATTTGAGAGTTTTCTGGAAAAAAGTCAGGAGAATGGACCATTAGCAGAAAAATGACAAGACAGAAAGAGCAAAAAGACTAGGCAGAAGAAAAGAAAAAAAAGTGAGGAGATAGGAAAGGGGAATCAAATGACAGCCCTGAGACTCCAGACAGGAGGGTGACATCAGACATCCCCGGCCTCCCTTCAGGGCAGGAAGAAAGAAAAAAAAAGAAGAAAAAAAGAAGAAGAAAAAAAAGAAAAAAAGAGAACAATTTGGAAAAATGCTCAAAATATTTGTATCAGGGGAGTTAAGCATGCAAGTAGCACAGTGTATTTCTGTCAAAACAACCAAACCAGTGGCCTCTGAACAAATGTTTTCCATTTCAGTTCAGTAACCTTGGCCAACATATTTCAAGGCAAGTTCATTAAATCTGATTCATCATCAAACCAGCTGCATCACATACACACACACACATGCATGCACACACACCTAGACTGGCTGATTAGACCTAGACACACACGCACCTAGTAAGATAAAGGTGAAATATGTTTGAAGGTGGAAAAGACACATTTGATCCCCATACTATTACCACGAATGAGCAGTAAATGAAATGAATCTAATCCCTGCTTTGATGTGGATTTCGTTGAGTGCACCCGGTACAGACTGGTTGTGGGGATTCCAACCATTCACACACACACACACACACACACACACACACAGATGAACCCTACATTTTGGATAACCTAACTTAGTTCTCTACTTGTGACTCAATCAAAAAAGAAGAAAAAATCACCCTGTTGATCACACGAACGCTTGCATGCATGCATGTGCATGTATATAAAAATAAAAAAATGGCAGTAATATAACAGTAATCACACACATAATACAATGTACTGGCACGTTTACCACATAAAAAATAATAAAACCACAATTTAACATACATGCTGTCAGAATGAGGGAAGTCGGGTACTTTTTTTTAACATCCAGTCAACTATGATGGTTGTATCTGGGCAAATGAGGTTTATCAAAGAAGTGATAAAGAAACATAAACTGTAAACATGGGACGGCACTACTTTCACAACCTACACCCTTCATCATTTAGATAAAAAATGCATGCATCCTATGTTTTCGATCAGATCTGATCTTCACACTATCCGGAAAGCAACCACCAATATCGACAGTCTTTCTGAAGCAAACAAAAGTGGGTTTAATACACTTTGAAAGTCAGATTAATCATACACTTTACAACACACACACGTGACCAATACCTGACACATGCGATTGAATATCCACAGGAACTGGGGGCTTTCTTTACGTGTTAATTACAGCAGCTGATCAATTAAAATAATGAATCAACTGTGTCATAAAAACACACAAAACCCCCCAGCAATATCTCCTTTTGGCAATGTTGAATGATGATGCGCTCAGCTTGGCATGGCATGCACAAAAACTATAAAAGCAAACTTTTCTTCCAGAAAGCAATAGCACGGTCTTCTTCTGCAGTTTTGGCAATTTCACACCATTCAAGGCACAGGTTGGTATCTGCAAAGAAGATCTGTGGAGGTCTTCAAGAGACAATGGAGAATTGTTTTCTCCAGGGTCAACTTTCCGTGCAGACTTTTATTTCGGTATCCATTCCACCCCCGTATTACCGCAGTAGCATGCAAAAGATCTTGTCCAAAAGTGCAGTTGGCAAGTTACAGCTAAACACACAGGCACCCTACATATGTGTATACAGAATGTATGCCAAGATGGCATCAGTTTCACAAGGCAGCAGCCGTTAAGAACCAAGCGAATGGTGCTGTAAGTACATCACTTCGGTGGGTATTCAAAAAACTAAAGAAAAAAGAAAACATGCCAGGAAAGGAAGTCTGCAAAGGGTGATTTGAATAAATGTGCAATGTTTCTGTGTGGTGATTTGAATAAAATTTGTGCAATGTCTATGTTTATGTCTATGTAATATTTAGCTGTAACTTGCCAGCTGCACTTTTATTCAAATAACCCATTGCAGACTTCCTGTCACGTTTTTAGGTTTAGACAATGTTTATGTCTAATAAACATCTGTGGAGCTTTCCTGTCATTGCAAAATGTTGAGAATGTCATCCTTCCACACGAAGTCCAATGGACAGCACTCTTTGTCTTACCAGGCTCCAATTACTTGGAACCAACTTCCTGTTTCTGACAGTTCTTTCAAATCTTCCTTAAAAACCTTTCTCTTTCCAAAAATATTTCCTTCAGTCCCATAGCCCTGAGAGAAGAGAGAGAGAGAGAGAGAGAGAGAGAGAGAGAGAGAGAGAGAGAGAGAGAGAGAGAGAGTGTGCATGCATTTAATCTTTGTTGTGAATAAACATTTAAAGAATTTGTAAGCACTTAGGGCAAGTACAGGGTTAGGCCTTCAAAGTACCCCATATTATTATCATTATACTTGCTCTTAGACAAACAGTGCAAAATTTGCATTACTCTATTTTCACTTGTTCTTGACTGCTATTCTCTTACACTTCTACAACTGCTTTCCATAAGGGCAAAAACAAAATGACCGGATCAGTCAGTAGACCAGTTCTTTGTTGTAAAAAACGTTTTAAATACTGACGACATAATAAGTGATTGTGAACATAACTTGTGTGAACAGGTCTGCCGGGCTTTGGAATGGACCCAGAAATTCATTTATTGTGGCTTTTATGGCAATCAGTCAAAATCATAAATGGGAGTCCGCCTCAAAAACCAAAAATGGGATTTGTTTTTCTTTTCTTTTCTCCTACTGACTTGGGGTGGGGATGGGTGGTTTGCAGATCTTGGCAGCGGAGTGGAGACATTGGTGTGGGTGGGGGGGTTGGGGGTCTGTCAGCAGAAGAAGCATACAGTTTGTTCCCTGAAAATTGTGTGTGTGTGTGTGTGTGTGTGTGTGTGTGTGTGTGTGTGTGTGTAAACAATTTTATCCAGCAGAACATGAGGCAGAGGAATCCCATTCCCTACAAAATGTTGCTCTGAGTGGTACAATAAACAGGGCCCAGGGTACCTTGTGGTGCAATAAACAGGGCCTTGAGCAACTTGTAATCTCCAAAGCGTTGAAATATTTTAAGAATCACACTACTCTATGGTGGTCTCTGACGATATGCAATCTAAAACCAAATTAATGTTAAAAGTGCCAAGAACCTGTATGTCACATCTCCCACATTTCAAAAGCAACATTTCAATCAATGAGATCTGTGTTGACCTTGTAATCGTAAAGCACATACACATGAATGCCTCCAGTTATCCATATTCCTTGTGGGCCAATGTCTCCAGGCTAGTGAAAAACCACTGTAGCCAAGTTCCCAAATACTGGAAACTTCAAAGCTGCTCAAAATATGTGGTTTGTAATCAGTCAAAATCAGACATTGGATTCAGACTTTTTTTAAAAGAAGAAGAAGAACAGAAGAGAAAAATCAGTCAATTTCAGACACTGGATTCTGCCTTAAAAAAGAAGGAAAGAAGAAGAAGAAGAAGAAGAACAGAAGAGAAAAATCAGTTAATTTCAGACACTGGATTCTGCCTTTTAAAAAAGAAGAAGTGCAAAACAGAAATTTCTTTTACCGACTTGGGGTGGGGTGGGCTGCAGAGGAGAGGAGGAAGGAGATGTTGGTGGTTGCTTTGTGAAAGGAAGAGTGCAAAGGGAGGGAGGGAAGGGGAGGGGGGGTGGTGCAGATGGAGGGGAGGGGAGAAGGGATGGGAGGGGTGGGTGGTGCAGATGGAGGGGAGGGGAAGGGGAGGGGAGGGGGAAGGGGAGGGGAGGGGTGGGTGGTGCAGATGGAGGGGGAGGGGAGAAGGGATGGGAGGGGTGGGTGGTGCAGATGGAGGGGGAAGGGGATGGGAGGGGTGGGTGGTGCAGATGGAGGGGGAAGGGGATGGGAGGGGTGGGTGGTGCAGATGGAGGGGGAGGGGGAAGGGGTGGGGAGGGGTGGGGGGGGGGTGCAAATGACTGCAGAAGATGCAGAAAGTTTGGCGGCTAGGGAAGGAAAGCACACAACGGACTCTTTTCCATTTCAGAACACCATCAGTGGAACAATGATGTATTCTTTCTCTTTTTTGGGTGTGTGGAAAGAGTGCAAAATAGATACTGCCAATGCATCCATTTTGCACAATGAACAAAGAAAAAGAAAAAAAAAAGAAAAAAAATCTGAGTCATTTTGTTCAAAGTGTACAAGTGACAAATATTCCTTACTTAGCTGTGTACTCCCTGTGGTATTCTTTTGTGCGTGAGCTACACTTTATGACACAAAATACATAACTTATAAAACGTGCATCAGATTTTGCGTACAAAATGTCACTCCTTTTAAATATCACTACTGTTTTATGTACATAAATGCATGCACACAGCGTATACAAAACACAAGCATATCAAAATTCACACAGAGTCCACTTGAGATTTCACATCGAGTTCAGCATGACCATAAAATCACATGTTATTTGAAATGACATCATTCACTTTCATGAACACATATCTACCCACTGTCATCAAACCAGCAATGAGCCAACTCCAAACATCGGTTTGCAATACATCCTTCCTCCAGCAACTGTCATGGGTAGTTACGCCGTACGTCTCCAAAAAAATGTCAGCTAGCTGATAGTTTTTCACTGGTGATTAGATGGCAGCAAGTTTCGAACAGATAACTGAAAGTATATCAGGCCTGCCAGCACACACACACACACACACACACACAGAGTACACACACACACACACACACACATCATTTGACTCAAGATGGAACTAATCTGTTTATCTAGGGTGAATGCTCCTGACGCTCACATGCGTGCTTCGACACTGTCTTAAGTAATGTGATTCAACAGTCTTACTACTAGCACTTTTTTAGTTTTCACAAATTTTAGGGATGGCACTGACAGCACAAGACTTCATGGTGATTTCAGTAGACAGATGGGTGGAGATAAGGTGTGCCCCTTAAATATCATAACCATGATGATGAAGTGATGCTTAATGTCCTCAGATGTCAGTTGACATATTAGGGACAAGTTGTGACCAATGCCGAAGCACGGTTCAATAATTCTTTACGTCCACGGAAACCAGAAGGCTCGTTAGGACGGCCAGCTCAGGACGGCCACCTCGACTCTCACACAGCTCCTGAACTATGATATCGTAACCAATTATCAGTGCCTCTTAAATAGTGTAACCAAATATGGCACTGTGCCCCCTTAAACAACATAAACAATTGTGGCAGAGTTTGGAGAGAGGGTGCTGGAAACCATGGCTTGAAGTTGGAGTGCGAGTGTGGAGTTCTCCAAATCCAGAGCCTGTAAGACAACAATAACACCAAAAAGACAGGCTAATAAACATGCCTTTTGTCTAAAACAAAATGAATGTGTATGTGATCTAAAAATACAAGTGTGATTTGAAAAAAAAAAAGTTCCAAAGGAAGACGGATCATAGTTGTTTTCTGTCATCTCTTGAAATACCCCATGACGTGTTGAGTAAATCATTTATTTCTACAACAAATAATAAATTATAAAATAAATCCAATGTGTCATTGACAGCATCTTGTTTTAATCTTCTTTTTCCTTTTGTTATAGAATGTGTTTTTGTCAGCATCTTGTTTTAATCTTTATTTTGCTATAGAATGTGTTACTGTCATCTTGTTTTAATCTTTATTTTGTTATAGAAATTGTGTTTTTTGTTAGCATCTTATTTTAATCTTTATTTTGTTATAGAATGTGCTATTGTCAGCATCTTGTTTTAATCTTTATTTTGTTATAGAATGTGTCATTTTCAGCATCTTGTTTTAATCTTTATTTTGTTATAGAATGCATCACTGTTAGCATCTTGTTCAAATTATACTTGCTCAATGTTGGCAAGAACAATGTTAAAGAAATGATTCCCTTCAACCGTAAACAGTTGGAGAGCCTAAAAGTGGAACAAATGCCTGGCTCCCATTTGTTGTTGTAGTCCTTCTCCATCCTGTACAAACACTGTATTTCCATCCTCCTATGTATTAATGCGCCTAAAGTGACATTTTCATATGAACTGTGATGCTGCGTACATAAATCCACACATAAAATAGCTTACACTACAGTCACTATATTATAATGTACAGCTCCTACTGGCCACAAGTGGAAAATCTTAACAAAATTTTCAGCCATGGCCATAAATGAAAAATCTTAACTAAATTTTCTGCCATGGCAACAAGCAAAAAATCTTAAATAAATTTTCAACCAATCTCTTGGCCCAACTGCACAGCACACAAACTTATGTGAAAGCTGATTTTTTGGTTTAAAGTTAACATGGTAATCTTTGCGACTTTTGCAAAATGATCCATATCAGTCATGCTTTTAGGGGGTAAATCTACAAGAGTCTGGCAGTAATATGGTTTTGGGTGGCCTTTGTGTTGGAAGAATAAGGCTGGACACATGCACCTGGATTCTGACTGAATGTTTTATGCTTAGACTTTCCAGAATTTGCCACAGGACTTTTTATTTTTTTCATGAGGGGAAATAACCCATCAGTGAATTACAATCAGGGGAGTTCACCTGTTGGCTCAATGAAAATGGGACATCTTAGGTTTGGTAACACTCAAAACACATCCATTATTTGCATGTTCATATAAAATATAAATGGATAACAATAAAAGCTTGTAAAAATAACCATATGTATACATACATACATAAATTTAAAAAAATTACATGGCCTAATTGTATGATTGCAGGTTACATGTAAATATATGCAAAACAGCACTACTCAAATGTATTTTAAGGCTGGTTCGAAAAAATAAATATTCAGCAATGATAAATTTATACAGGTGCCTTGAAAGCTGAATTCAAATGCAATATTCAGCGATACTTATTTACACATGACTTGAATTCAGTTATCAGTCTTTGGTCTAATGTCATGCTGGCACTCACTGCAGTTAAAGGCTGAGCAAGCCGACTCGCAGAGCCAAGCGTACCAGTACCAGCACTCTTAAGGCTTTCCTACTGGTGATTATGGTTCCACCAGTCAGGCCTTTAATGGCATGTCACCTGTTTATCATATGAAGAGAAAACTAAAATGTCTGACATTGTCAGTATTGCAACAAACAAACAAACATAAAAAAAGGACTGATCACCTCAGACGTGTTTTGCCCAAAAGGTAGCTAGAAGGAGAACTATAAATAACAATTTAAAAAAGAAAAGAAAAAAAAAGACTTTAAATAATGGGTTTTGTTTTAAAATGCCCCAATCTTTTACATTAAGATGTGTAAACTGGATTGATAAGACATGGTTTGCTGGATCCACGACAGCACAGGTGTACCTCATGCCAGTGATCACCAGCGTCACAGCTGGCAAGCAACTTCTTCACAGATTACCGTTCTCTTCGGTACCGATCAACAGTAGCAGCACTGTCTGAATAAGGTGGCTTGTCCTGGACTGGGGGCAGGCATGCATCACTTGTATGGGGTACATACGTCTGGACATAAATTTAAAATAAAATCCAGAAAAAAGCCACATGAAAAGGCTAAAAAGAATGCTGATTTTGACAGGACAATGCAAAACATAGTTTTGTTTTGTGTTGTCCTATTAAACTTAGTGTTCTTTTTAACTTTTTGTGTAGTTGGTATCTTGCTTCAGAACACTAGCACTTTAGCAGTCAACTTTGCTTATTCTTTTTTTAATCCAGGAAGTCTTTTGAAACAAAACCCTCCATTTTTGAGAGGGGGGGGGAGTTTTCTACCTGTTGAACAAAATATGTTTTGAGGATGACATAGTTCCTTTAATGAAACAATACCAAACAAATAAAACAGAAAGAGTTTTAGGACTAGGTCTAAAGGGAAGCAAGCTGAAACGAACACAGGTACAAGTACGCATTGTTCTCCTGCAATCCTCCAATCAGGAAGTTCTCATTCTCGTTTATCGTCACACAGCGGCACAATCAATCTTTCACTCAGGTCCCTACTCACACAACTGCACTCACTTTCCTACACATATATATATATGATTTCATTTAAAGAAAAACTAAAACAAACTGTTTAAACTGAAACCATACATAGTGATTAACTCTGCCATAGTGTAAAAGCAGTTGCACTTTTAAAATATTACAGGTCCTTCATAATTCTATTAACTTTGCCATAGTGTATTAAAAAAGTAAAAGCCCTGACACTTAATGTTATAAAGAATTACAGGTCTTTTATATGTATAGAATCATAAGTCTGTTAACTCTGCCATAGTCTACTAAAAGCCCTGACACATTTAAAACATTACATTTACAGGCCCTTTATATAAAATCTTAAGTCTATTAACTCTGCCATAGTGTACACAAGGCCCTGACACTTTTAAAACATTACAGGTCCTTCATATAAAATCATGTCTATTAACTCTGTATTACTATTAGTGATACTCTTAAAACATTACAGATCATTCATAAGTCATAGTGTACTAAACACCCTGACACTCTTAAAACATTGCAACACCTTCATAATCATATAGAATCATAAGTCTATTAGCTCAGCCATAGTGTACTATGGGCCCTGACACTTTTAAAACATTGCAGGTCCCTCGTATAGAATCATAAGTCTATTTTTAAAACACTGCAGGTCCATCATATAGAATCATAAGTCTCAGCCATAGTGTACTATGGGCCCTGACACTTTTAAAACACTGCAGGCCCTTTATAATCATATAGAATCATAAGTCTATTAGCTCAGCCATAGTGTACTATGGGCCCTGACATTTTAAAAACATTGCAGGTCCTTCGTATAGAATCATAAGTCTGTTAGCTCAGCCATAGTGTATTATGGGCCCTGACACTTTTAAAACATTGCAAGTCCTTCATATAGAATCATAAGTCTATTAGCCATAGTGTATTATGGGCCCTGACACTTTTAAAACATTGCAAGTCCTGCGTATAGAATCATAAGTCTATTTTTTAAAAACTGCAGGTCCTTTGTATAGAATCATAAGTGTACTATGGGTACTGGCACTTTTAAAACATTGCAGGCCCTTCATAATCATATAGATAATAGAATCATAAGTCTATTAGCTCAGCCATAGGCACTGACACTTTTAAAACACTGCAGATCCTTCATAAAGAATTATCAGACTATTAACTCTGCCATCATGTACTAACACTAGTAAAAGCCCTGACATGTTTAAAACATTACAGGTCATTCATAAAGTCTATCATAAATCTCTATCTGCATGTGTGCAGAGGGAATTCTGCATTCCTAGATGACTTCCTCTTGAAGAGACTTTGAACAAAATGTAAAGAAAGAAATGAATAGGAAAACAAATCATCAAACAAATAAATGAATAGGAAAACACATCATCAAACAAATAAATGAATGAACTAAATGAGTTACACCACATTTCTCTTTTTTATCCTGTGGTGATAGACGCTGACCCCTGGCCTGCATAACCTTCATTGTTCACAATATTCTCAGAAAGACGGGGAGAAATTATGTCACTGAGAAATGTCACTTATGTCACTTTTAAATTCTGTTCATACAACTCAATTAAAATGACTAAAGGAACTTTGCTAAAAAAAATATCTCAAACAAGTCAAAAACATTCACTTCACTTTCAGTTTTGTGCTTGTAAAAAGCGTCAACAGTATCGGTTTGTGGGTGACGTACGTGTCCCCAAGTCATGGCCGCCATGTTTACAGTACACGAAAAGGTATACATGTATGCATTCAGAGTCAAATTAAAACAAAAGCAATAAATAGCAGCAGCAGCACGGTGTCACTGTCAACCTGCTCGCACCAGCCCCGCACAGATTCACAGCTGATCCAGTTCGGTGACTGTGGTGCCGGCCGGGGGCATCGGAGATCCTACCCGGGGTATGAACCCCCCTCCGGGCACATAGTCCATAGCGGTGGGGTGCATGGTCGGCGGGTACACCCCCTGGGGCTGCGCCATCCCCCCGCTCTTCTCCTGTCCTTGAGGAGCGGAGGAGTAGGCCGAGCTTTGACCCCCGCCCCCCATCCCCATCAGGGCTCTCTGGCTCATCACGGACGCCTGGAACCCTGGATGGACCATCCCCTGACCTTGACCTCCTTGCATCCCATACCCTCCTTGACCTTGGCTGCCATACCCTCCTTGACCTTGGCTGCCATATCCTCCTTGACCTTGGTTGCCATACCCTGACCCTTGGTGGTGGTGTCCCAGAGTTCCCATTCCTGAACCGGTGACCGACCCGTCGACTCCTTCGGACCCCATCTCGGACCCAGCAGGCCTAGTCTGAGGCGCAAGTCCGCCCACAGTCACGGACGACTGGTCGCCGTTGCCCGTGGCCATCATGCCCGTTGGAGCTGGAGCCGGGGCGGGCGGGGACGAGGAAAAGCCGGAGGGCCCGTGGTCCGAGCTGGGCCCGGAGGCGGATGAGGCGTGCGAGGACTGGGCCGTCGGCATGTAGGAGGGGAGGGGTGCGTAGCCAATGGGGCAGGGGGGAGTGTAGGCATTCGGGGGCAGGGAGGGATAAGGCGGGGGGCCTTGCTGGTGCTGGTTCATATTCATGCCACCTGCAGAGAAAACAAAATACGACAATGAGCGATTTTAACTTTAAATCAGCAATAGTGTGTCTTTTTCTTGAAAAAACAACAACATGACAATAATGAGTGAGTTTAACTTTAAATCAGCAATAGTGTGTCTTTTTCTTGAAAAAACAACAACATGACAATAATGAGTGAGTCCTCCCCCCACCCCCTCACCCCTTTTATCTTTTAGCTTGGTGGTTTAACTTGTCACAGGTCCCTTTTCTTCCCTTCTTTTAGCTTGATGGTTTAAGTCACAGGTCCTTTTTTTTTCTTTTTTCTTTTTTTCCCTTTAATTTTATTTTCAAATTAATTAGCAGTCTTTACTTACCTTAAAAGCTATTTTCTTTTGCTTTGTTTTTCAATTTTAGCATACATACAAAAGTCAAAAATAATGTAAACATGTTAATTGTTATTGTTAATCTCTTAGTCTTATAAGTATCTCTGAATAAGTTTTATAATACAAGTAATTCAACACTGGGACACGTATTACAACTGCAACATACAATCACTATCACTGTATCAGTGTATCATGACTATGTAACAAACACCCCATGTATACATGTGTACACAACTTCCATCACACACACTCACACACACACACACAGACCAAGCACATGAGAACACCTGTGTGCATGCACACACACACAAATACCAAGCATATGAGAGCACATGTGTACATGCATGCATGCATGCACGCGTGTGCGCGCGCACACACACACACACACACACACACACACACACACTCACCCCTACCTGGACCTGTCTGACCAGTCACACTCTGAGGCCCCTGAGTTGAGGGGTACATAGATTTGACTGGTGCCATGGGGTAGGAATTCCCGCCCACCCCAGTGTTGAAACCACCCCCTGTCGGAGCCCCGTCGCCTGTGGGCGCCCTCTGGTAGGCAGCATTGGAGTCCTGGTTGTTGCTGCTGCTGGAGCTGCCCGAGAGACTGCGTCGTCGACAGATGCAGCAGACGATGATGACAAACCCGATGAAAAGAGCAAGGGCAATACCAACGATGAGAGGGATGGGGGCTTGGTCGTCAACTTCTATTGGTGTTGGTGACCTGCTGGGCCCTGGGCAGCCAGAAGAGAGAGAAAAATGTCAGTAACTGAATAAGTAATCATCATTTAACATGGTGCTTAACGTCCACAGAAAGTAAGTAAACATGGTGCTTAACGTCCACAGAAAGTAAGTAAACATGGTGCTTAATGTCCACAGAAAGTAAGTAAACATGGTGCTTAACGTCCACAGAAAGTAAGTAAACATGGTGCTTAATGTCCACAGCAAGTAAGTAAACATGGTGCTTAACATCCACAGAAACCATAAGACTTATTAGGAACGGGGAGAAGGGGGGAAGGGGATATGGAGGTGGGGGAAGAAGGAGATTATATACCTATCGCTACGCTGTCACCACCAGAATGACGCCTGCATTAAGATGGGCAGTGACGAGAGCCATTTTAATGTTACATTAATTGTGAGGGACGAAGTCACAAGACAGTGTCCACAGACCACAACTTTTGAAGAGAGAGGAGAGCCGAAGTGGAATTGCCTAATACCTTAGCGCTAGGCCAAATCAGTTTACAAATCATGTCGGAGCAGGAGCGTCTAATTATGTTGTGGTCTGTGGACACTGTTGCAGGTATGAACTATGATACAGGTATCAATCTGTGAGCCAGTTAGGCCTAGCAGTAAAGCATTAGGCTGGTAAGCAGAAGGGTAAGCTCAATTCCACTTCAGCTCTTCTTTCTCTTCAGAAAGGTTGTGGTTTGTGGATGCTGTCTTGTGACTTTGTCCCTCACAATTAATGAAACATTAAAATGGCTCTCATCACTCCCCACCTTAATGCAGGTGTCATTTTGGTGGTGACAGTGTAGTGATACAAATATAATCTCCCTCTTCCCCCACCTCCAAACCCCCTTTCCCTGCTTCTCCCCATCCCTAATAAGCCATATGGTTTCTGTGGACGTTAAGCATCCTGTTTACTTACAGACTTGTACGAACAGTTTGGACTGGATAAAGCCAGAAGGACCCAATCCACCACCTTGAGTGGCAGGAACAGACCGCCATCTTCCCTCTCACTTTTATTCTTAGCACTGGACACTGCTGCCTGCTCCAACACATGTGCCGACTAGGGCTAGCGCACACTGAAGACTGCCCATGTCAGACCGACAGGCCCACAGTGAGTCCCCAGAGCATGTTCTACAGCTCTGTCATGCCCCCTCTCCAGAGCAGCAAGAACATGACAGTGTCAGTGTCAGTGTCCCCCTTGGAGCAACACCACAAGAACAGCTGTGGGGCAACATGGAGGACCTTCTGAACACCAGTCTTCATCTGCACCACCAATCTGACCATCTGAGGCAGAACCATACTCAAATGCAGAAGAAGAAGAAGCTATTTAAAAAGACTAAAAGAAAACCATGCATACCCTTAAAGGCTAAAGTCAAACTAGATATGGCTAGAATGACTGATGGTATCAGAGAAACTCTGGACTGAGCAACAAGCCTGACTTGAAGATTTATAAAAATATAATTATACATACTTGTATACGTATTAAATTTAATTTTGGCATTTTGTTATTTGGGTAATGCTGAAATATATATATATACATAATTATATTTTCAATTCAACTACAAAAGAAAACCTTCATACACATCATAGTAATGAAGTGTGACTGTGAGTGTGAGATAAAAGTTAGAACTACAAATCTTGTGTTTTATATTTCAAAAATGCGTACAAATCTTGTTTTATACTTTTCAATTTTAAAAATGCCAATCACTCAATCACCCCTCAATGGCATGAAAATTTAAATATCATCATTTGAAATTGTACAGTTGTACTTGTAGTATTTTTACTATTTTAGTTAAAATAAATTGAGGAAAAATGTCAGTTTATATAATTGTTTACAGAATAATATATCATTGCTTTTAGTTATACATAATAATTAACTTCATAGATTTGCAATTTTTAATGCAAATTAAAATGCCTATCAATGTATCATTATTTAACTTTAAAAAAGGAAAAATCCATTCATAGTCTCAACTCTGTTTTCATTTTATGTTTTTGTCTTTTGTTTTTCAAATCAAATAACTGGTTATTTTACTTCCCAGTTTGAAACCTGTTTCATTTTAAACTTGCCTTCAAAAGTTGTGGTTCATCATTTTCATTGCCTTGGGCCCCTTCCTGCTCCAGGAAACATTATTAATCAATTTAATTAATGTAACTGTTCTAGATCTCTTCAGAATCAGATTCTGTAGTTGACTGCATACTAACTATGCTAATTTTCACTGAAGCATAGTAAATAGTTTATTTTTAAAACAATCACAAGTTCATGAAGATGACAAATGTATAATTTCAAAATGTTGTGGGTGGTGAGTAATGACTAATGAGTAATGTGCATGATCAGTCTGTTAAGTGTCATAAAACTTAAAGTTAAAAGTAAACTCTAACTAAAAGTAAAATCATCAACAGTTTTATTCACTTTTTAATGCAACTAAGGTATTGTGTTGTGACTATGTGAGCTGGATATTCTGAAATTTTACCCACCCACCATCCCAAATGAATAGTAAACTTGTTGGTTGTACTATGGTGTAAGGTGTACTGCTTCATACTTTTAATTAAATCACTGAATCCAATCACCATCAGTCAGAAAATCAGCAATGGTCGAAACAAACAGAACGAAAAATGAAGAAAAATGCGATGAACTAAAATCTGAGTCACTGAGTTGGTGAGTTACATTATACAAAGCTTCTGGTGGGTGGGTAACTGTAAAGGGTCTACAGGTACTGACAGCACTAAACGTAAACTGGCTCTATAGATCTACTTACAGGTGAACGAAGGAGTCGGCTGGGTGGATGAATACTTTGCCATCGCAGATCTCACACCCCGACTCCACGAGCTCACAGACTCCCCTTGAAAAATCTGCCCCCCGGCAAAATAAGACCCTCGTCGAGTCTCCACACCTCGCACTTCGCTTTGATACCGCCGGTGCTGCTTTTCTCCTTTGTCTACATTGATGCTCTTTCCAGCAGCCGACCAAAATCCGCCGTCAGATCGTAGCGACTCATGACGCCGCAACAGCGCTTCTATAAGCTGCTGAGGATGGTATCGTCTGGCTAGTCTTCGTTACGAGCCGCATTCTGGCACAGAATATGGATCGAACAAACTTGTGTACACAAACGATTTGTCATCATTAGCTCTGGAACAGGGCTCGCATTATAACGAACAGGTAAAAGAGAACAAGCCAAGTGGAACGGTGGGGAGCAGGTTGAGCCTGTGCAGAATGATTCCTGTGCAGAATAAGAAGAAATCCAAATGAAAACTGAAGCAAAATATTTCGAAACTGTACACGAACAAGGCATAGGGACTTTCGGAACAGTAATTTTACCCAAGACTCTACATCAATAATCGGATTTGTCTTTCTTTCTGGTTAAAAACTGTGTCGTTCTCAGCATGTGTAGCTGATTCCTAGTTTTTGTGCAACTCGCATCGCCGACTCGCACTGGATACAAAACAACTCAGTTGAACTCAAACGCTGCATAAGAGCTCAGGAGCTGTGTGAAACGGAAAGCTCAGGTGGCCGCCCAGGGCTCCCCGTCCCTAACAGTCCGTACGGTCTCTGTGGACACTGAACTTGACCGCACTGGTTCAGAGCTCAGGAGCTGTGTGAAAGTCGAGGTGGGCGTCCCTAACAGTCCGTACAGTCTTGGAGCAACGTTGAACTTGAACCCTGCACGAACGAGGGCTTTATAGTGCATATATATCACTGCACGTTGTTTGTAAAGAAGCTAATTTGTCAGTTGCTTCTTTATCTGATTGTATTAACATCATGGTACTGCCTGTTACTTGTAACATTTTCCCCACATGTCTTTTCAGACCTAACTTTGCTGTCTGGCGGCCGAAAAACCAAGGTCCAACTTGGTGTAAGGGGAGGCAACTGCTGTTCACCATGTTACAGCGACCAGGATGGAGTCTTTTCCCCTACGTAATGATCACGGTGTCTTCATGGCTGGCATACAAATTGTTCATAAAGCCGTTCTTGTCACCACTGCGGAAGGTAAACGATTTAGTAGGTGAACGAGGAGAGTGACCATATTGATGAGGATGTAACAGAACTTGTGAAGTTAATATCGCTGTCATTGTCACTATAAATGTATAGTGTCAGTGAGGTGGCACAGAACCTGAAATATCCAGGACCCTATGCCTGCAAATTATATGATTAATAATTTGTCTGTAATGATTAAGAAATTTTGTATGAATTCCGAGCTTCATTAAACTCTATGGAAGAAAAAAATCACCTCTGTCCCAATTAAAAAAAAAAATTATGTTTGAAATATTTGGAAAAAAGAAGAAGTAGAAAAAGTTATGAGTTTCTGGGTTTGTGTGTGTGTGTGTGTCCTCTTTTTCATTGTTTTGTTTTTTGTTGTCAATTTTACATTTTTAGTTGTATAACTTACACACACACACACACACACACACACACACACACACACACACACACACACACAACACACACACACACACACACACACACACACACACACACACACACACACACACACACACACACACACATATCATCATCATCACCACCACCACCACCACTTCTCCAATTCTCTAAGACTGATGTCAAATGGTTCTGAAAGTTGACTTTCCTGCTTTTGTTCTGCAGGTGCCAGGACGCCCCTACAAGCCCATCATTGGAAACATGTTTGAAGCTCTGAAAGAGGAGGCCATGACCAACACTATCAAGTATGTGTGTGTGTGTGTGTGTGTGTGTGTGTGTGTGTGTGTGTGTGTGTGTGTGTGTGTGTGTGTGTGTGTGTGTGTGTGTGTGTGTGTGTGTGTGTGTGTGTGTGTATGTGTGTGTGTGTGTGTGTGTGTGTGTGTGTGTGTGTGTGCATACTTAGTAACTGGATTTGAACATCCTGTCAACCACACAGGGTCACCTCAGGACTTGTGTGTGTGTGTGTGTGTGCATACTTAGTAACTGGATTTGAACATCCTGTCAACCACACAGGGTCACCTCAGGACATGTGTGTGTGTGGTGTGTGTTGTGTGTGTGTGTGTGTGTGTGTGTGTGTGTGTGTGTGTGCATACTTAGTAACTGGATTTGAACATCCTGTCAACCACAAGGGTCACCTCAGGACATGTGTGTTGTGGTGTGTGTGGTGCGTGTGTGTGTGTGTGCGTGGTTGGTGAGTGTGTGTAAATGTGTATGTGATTGTGTGGTGTGTGTGCGTGCATGCATGTGTGAATGTGTATGTGCATATGATTGTGTGTGTGTGTGTGTGTGTGTGTGTGTGTGTGTGTGTGTGTGTGTGTGTGTGTGTGTGCATACTTAGTAACTGGATTTGAACATCCTGTCAACCACACAAGGTCACCTCAGGATGTGTGTTTTTGTATGCTTCAAATGGTGTGCATATAAAACTATATTATATATGTATATTATGTATTCTCTGTGTGTGTCTGTTGGGGGTGGGGGGTACATGTATGCGCATGTGTTCACACACACTGTGTGTGATCACATTATACTGTCATAACGGTGGTTACTAAATTAGTGATTTAACTGTAATTATTAAGTCAGTGATTTCAAAATATTGCTTTTTTCTGACTAAGCAAAAAATAAAAGAGAGGAAAGTGGTTCTCAACGCTGCAGAGTGAAAACATGCCATACTGATCAGGTACTTTTTGTAGCATTCACACACACACACACACACACACACACACACACACACACACACACACACACACACACACACACACACACACACACACACACACATGCATGCATGCATTCATGCTGACACACATGCACATGAACACACCCACATGTGTGCACACCCACACATGCATGCACACATTCACACACACACATGCACTCACACATACAGGTATACACACAGAGATTTGAGCACCCACATACATGCACGTATGCACATGTGTAGAATTGGTCTTGAATGCAATAGATGAACTTAGTTACTGACTAATCTTACTAGAACTGTTTCTTTCATTTTGATTGGTTGCAGCTGGATGAAAGATTTGAACTCTCGCCTCATCCGGTTCTACTATCTCTATGGTGAAGAACGGCTTCTGACAGCTGACCCGGCTGTTATCAAGTACATCTGTGTCACCAACAGCAAAAACTACCATCATAGCAGCACATCAGGGTGACTTGAATGAAATACACTTGCTGTGCAAGTGCTAGCTGATAGATTTGTTAGGCTGAGAACACTTTAGCCATTGTGTACATTGGGAAATGTGTTTGGCATGCATGCACACACACACACAACAAACACACACACACACACACACACACACACACACACACACACACACACACACACACACACACACACACCAGATGCATTCTCTCTCTCTCAGCTGTTTTTTGTTGTTGTTGTTACAAAAAAGGAGAACCAGTCAAGCGTTTGTTGTTTTACTTGTGTTACATATTTTGAGCGCTAGTTAACTCCCTTGTGTGTTGATTCTGCACGAGCGCTCTGGGCCTCGTTCTGTTTCAGATGTCGTTCAAGTGTCGTTTTGTAGCTTGATAAAGGAGATTACCCTGAAAATTCACATGTTGTGTTTTGTCCTGATAAATACCATTCCTTTGAACCTTTTATGTGTGAAGGATGCACTGACAGTCTGCTCTCTGGTGGGCACACTGCACTCACTGGCTCTGACTCGGCAACTATGCCTTTTACTTAAAGACCAGTCTGACCACGAGTCACCTTTCAAGGCTAGTGTTGAGTTGAATCTCTGGATTGAAGTGCTGAGTGGAAAAGGACCAGGCCGACTTGCTGTTTCACAAACCAGTGTCAAATTGACTCTGGATCGCAGTGCTGAGCAGGTTTACTCACAGTTTTACAGACTGATGTTAAGTTGACTCTCTGGATCGGAGTGCTGAGCAAAAGAGGACTCTGTTTTACAGATTGATAATGAAGCTGACACCGGGGTTCCTGCTGATGCTGAACGGAGAGGCGCACCACAGCCTGAAGGTGCTACTCAACCCAGCCTTCAACACACACGCAGTCAGTGGTGAGAGGCTTTCTGTGCTGTGATGCTGTCTTCATCCACCTCAAATCTCTGTTTTCTGCCCATTTTCAGCTGTGTATATTTAGTTTGTATAGTGAGAATGCTCGTGTGTGTGTGTGTGTGTGTGTGTGTGTGTGTGTGTGTGTGTGTGTGTGTGTGTGTGTGTGTGTGTGCTTAGAATAGTCTCCAGGGACAAGATTTTGTGCTTTGCAAATGTTTGTTCTTTAATTATTAGGCAATGTCCACTTTTAGCCCTGTTGGTCTGCGGTCCTCAAATGGTATGAGAATGTGTGTGTCACACTGTGTGTGTGTGTGTGGTGTGTGTGTGTGTGTGTGTGTGTGTGTGTGTGTGTGTGTGTGTGGACGGAATGAACTTAATGTATACACTACGCTGGCATACCCACATATCAGTTCATTCAGTGCTATACACAGCACACACACACACACACATCCTCAAACCATTTGAGGACAGCGAACCGACGAGGCTAAAAGTGGATATTGCCAATTATTATTATTAATCCAGACTGTCACTACAGCAGCTGTCAATGGTGGATGTTTGGATACAAGGGTGGGTGGATGGATGGATGTTTGGATACAAGGGTGGGTGGGTGGATGGATGTTTGGATACAAGGGTGGGTGGGTGGATGGATGGTGATATATGAATAAACTGGTGGCAGTGGTAACAAATCAGATGAACAAGCTGCATGCAGTCTGACTGCCTGCACAAATTGCTGTCTGGTCATGATGCCATTGAGCTGTCCTGGCCACAAAATATTCCAGGTAATATGGCTATGTTCTACATTAAGGGCTCACAGTCGTTGCATTGTCAACTATGCATAGAAAATGAAAGTGCAGTTAGCTTCCCCCCCCCCCCCCCCCATTCCCCCACCTCTCAGCTTAGAATACACATGGTCTCATCACACTGTAAACCCCATTCTACCCCCTTCCCCTTCAGCTTAGAATAACATGGGCTCATCACACTGTAACCCCCCCCCCCCCCCTTTCAGCTTTTCTGAATACACATTCATCACACTGTAACCCCCCCCCCCCCCCCCCCCCCAGCTTAAGCTAAACATGCATCACACTGTAACCCCCCCCCCCCCCCCCCCCCCTTCAGCTTGTAAACGGCTACATCACACTGTAAATACCCCCCCCCCCCCCCCCCTTCAGCTTGTAACAGGTTGCCATCACACTGTAACACATCCCCCCCCCCCCCCCCCCTTCAGCTTGAACACATGGCCAATCACACTACCCCCCCCCCACCCCCCCCCCTTCAGCTTGTACACATGGGCTCATCACAGACCCCCCCTTCTAGATAACACTGGCTCCATCACACTGTAACCCCCACCCCCCCCCTTCAGCTTCTACACTGTCAACTGTACCCCCCCCCCCCCCCCCTTCAGCTTGTCACTTGCTCTATCACATGTAAACCCTATTCTACCCCCCCCCCCCCCCCCCCCCCCCACACACACAACTTAGAAAACGCATGGGTTCATCACACTGTAAACCCCATTCCAAACTTGCTGGATGCAGTCCTGTTGCCAGAGACTTAGAGATTAGAGAGTGGTGAGAGATTAGAGAGTGGTGATGTTTTCAGGCTTCATCCCGGTGTTCGACAAGACGACGCAGAAGCTGGTGGCCCAGTGGAAGGCGCAGCTTGCCAGCACTGATGGGAAAGACTGCGTTGTTCCTGCTCAGAGCTGCATGGCCTATGTAGTCAGTAATATGGAGTGCCATTCTGTCCATTTCTCACTTACCCTACCACCCCACCTGCCACCCGTTTTCAGTACACGTTTCTGTTTGATCGTTGGTTTTCCGCCTAATTCAAGGGTGGATTATAATGTCTCCCTTCATTTATCTGTGTCTTGGGGTAATTTCTTGTTTTTGAATGAATGTATTTTGTAGCAGGATAGAAGTAGTTAGTTTTGATAAATGTTGATCAGTTAATTAGTTTTGATAAATGTTGATCAGTTAGTTAGTTTTGATAAATGTTGACCAGTGAGTTAGTTTTCATAAATGTTGATCAAATTACATCAGAGCTTACTGTGACTAACCACACATGACCCCTTCCTTCCTCCTAACCCTGGCTTTGCCCCCCCCCCCCCCCCCCCCTTCACCCATAATGAACTCAACTCAACTCTTCTTTCTCTTGTTCTACCTTCTTCTCTTCCTCTTCTGCCTCTCCCTCCCTTCTGTCTTCTTCTTCCCTACATTTCCAGACAATGGGCAGAAATACTACTTATTTGGTTCATTGTGCAGTGACATTGATTTCATTACACGTCATTGTCATGCCAACAGTCTACCAAGCACTGGACAACAGCTCAACCACACACAGATACATAGCCTACATCTCATTTTTCACTGTTTAACTGTTGTTTAAGTGTTGTTTTGTAGCTTAAAAGAAGAGGATTACCCTGAAAATTGACATGTTGTGTTTTGTGATAATAGTGTGCTTTTTAACCTCTTTTTTTTAAAATGTGTTTGAAATTCTTTCTCTTCTTATCTGGAACCAACTCCCTGTTTCTGTCTGTCATTCTACCTCTGTCATTTCTTTTAAATCTTCCTTGAAAACCTTTCTCTTCTTAAAAACCTTTGTCTTCAGTCCCATTGCCCTGATATATGACTGTGTGTATGTGCGTGTGCTTGTGTGTGTGCGTGCATGTGTGTGTGATCATCTTATATGCATTGAATTTTGAAAATGTGTAGGCATCTAAAGAATGTGTAAGCACTTGGGGCTTGTGCATGTTAGGCGCTCTAAGTACCCATTATTATTATTCCTTCTTCTCTTCCTCTTATGCCTCTTCCTCCCATCCATCTTCTTCTTCTGTACACTTCTAGATTGCTTAATTGTCATCTTTGTGCTGTAGACACTGGATGCTATCTGTGAGTGCGGCTTTGACTACCATCTGGGCTGTGTGGAAGACCCACAGAGTTCCGCTGTCTTGGCCATGCGGAAAATACTGGAGGGCTTCAAGGTCAGGTCAGTGTGCATGCAGTGACTTTGTTGCCATGCATCCCTAGACTGTTAAAGGAGCTAGCCCTCTCCAAACCTGTTTTCAAGTTCAATGTTGCCTTAGGTCCTCAGAGACCATAAGGACCACAAGGGACAGGGAGCCCATGATGGCCACCTTGATTTTCATACAGCTCCCATGCTCTGAGCATGTTTTATGGTTGAGTAGGTTGAACTAAGAACTTAAAGTCAAGATTTTGTGTGAAATTGCTCCCTCGGTCTGACCATACACACCAGCGAAACTTAAATTTTACGTAACGACACAACCATTCTTCTAAACTTAAGGTCAGAGCGAAGTGCGTTCCGCTGCAGAAAATTAGAGTACTAGAGCACCCACACAGTTACACTTCGTCACTGGAACTGAGCAGGCCTTTTTCTGCCGATGCCATCAAACAGACCGAGCATTTGCCACGATGCCTCTGAAAACAGACCCAGTCTTCTAAACCATTTTGATGTTCCTGAGCCGCTCAAGGAGGCTTCAGAGTACAAGCTTTACATTTGAGTACAACAGGCGTCAATTCCACAGGGAGAAACAGAGATTGCTTTGCCGAAGGGGAATACAAATAAGCTGAAATGACAGACTTTCTTCTGTGCAACTAGCCTAATGGTCTGTGCATGCATGCAGAGCAATAGCTTAGCCAAATATTTCATCTTTTAGCAGCAGCTGCACCACCATTTGTATATATGCGACCCTGTCTTTCAAAATGAGTTGGGTGGATACTAGGCCACATGCTTATTGTGGCTTATTTTCAAAGGGAGCTAAACAAAAAGTTTTTGGTTTTGAACAAAATCAGATTGCCTTTTCTGCAGTGGAAATGATGCCCCTTATTCACAAAAGTGTTTATAATTATATAAATGTCATTAAAATGTGTTTTAAACATGCACCCGCTTGTTGTTAAGCACTATGATGAAAACTTTGCTGTTTTCTCAGAATGAGGTGCTGTGGTGGTTGTGACTTCAGACTGTTATAATAACAAGATCATTGAACTGATTTTGATAATTTTTGCATCATTTTAAAGAGAATTGTGTACTCTCTACTGTGATATGAATATCAGATGAAAAAGACTAAAAGTGTCACTGTGACTCATTTCGGAAGGTAGGGTCACACAATTATGTGGTCAGCATTTAACCAACACAAGCTTATATGCCTTGGATCGACAGGTTACGAGATATGATTCCTTTGATTTCCCGACTGCCAAGCGAAGAGAAACGAGAGCAGAAGAAAGCCATCAGTTTCTTCACTTCTACTATTTGGACAGTCATCAAGGAGAAGCGACAGAAAATGGACACAGGTAAGCCGAAGTTTGCGAAGGAAAGAAACCGCAGAAAATGGACACAGGTAAGCAGAAGTTTGCGAAGGAAAGAAGCCACAGAAAGTGGACACAGGTAAGCAGAAGTTTGCAAAGAAAAGAAACCGCAAATTGTAAACTCTGGCTTGGTCAGCTATTCTCTACTGCATGGGGATGACAGATTTTGTTGCAGACTTGTTTTAAAACCAGCTGTCTCCAAAGAGGTACTGGCGGGGACCAAGATCCCAGGAGGTGGGAGGGAAGAGGGAGACTGTACCTAACATTACACTGTCACCACCAGAATAACTCCTGCATTAAGATGGGCAAGCAGTGTCAGCCGTTTTAATTTCATTCATTGTAGAGGAACAAAGCCACCATCAGGCAGTTTCCAGGAACCACAACTTTGGAAGTCTAGAGAAAAGGGAGCCGAAGCAGAACTGGTCTGACCTCCGACTGCTTACCATCCTCATGCCTTATCACTAGGCCAAACTCATGGGAATGACAGACTTTGGAACCGCTTCTTCTGTGACCACTGTATGTGGAGTTCAAACACTTGTCCCATGGGTGCTGGTTCAGATCACTGGCGCCCAAAACCCCCACTGCAGTTTGATTCCTCAACAGGGCATAATCAGCTATCTGAACTGTCTTGACCATACTATTACTGTATGGCTTCACCAGGTAGCTGTCTGATTAGGTTTGAGTGGTGTGTATAGATCCAATGATGCGCGAGTGTGTCTGTTGATGATTAATGGATTGATTGATGATCGCTTATATAGCGCTATTCTCCGCTCTCTTGAGCAGACTCACTGCGCTTGCATGCGGTTCTTCATGAATGACTAGCTTTTTACAGCGCGTTTTTTGAATATCCACGAAGTGGTGTACTTACAGCGCTGGCAGGGCTGGTGCCACATGAAACTGCAGCTGTCTCGGCGCAAGTTCTGTGTACACCATATATCCATGCTCCATGTCACATCATGCAAAGCCACATACGTAAGGTGTATGCATGTTTAGCTGTAACCTACCACCTGCACTTTTTACATGCTACTGCAGTAACACGGGGGTGAAACGGATACCGAAATAATGATAGTAGTGGTGTGTGTATGTAGGTTGGGTGAGGTGTATGGGTGTGTATGTGGGTGGGTGTCCGGGGAGGTGGGCTAGAGGGGTATGTTTTCTGCTGTGATAAACTGTGCTATGGATTTTTATGAAAATGTTAATCCAGTATGTTTATTGGATTTATTATTATCATCAGATTAAATGCTTTTGACATTGCTCTGATGCTCTATTTATATGTTGTTGTTGTTTTTTAAATTAATGAGCCTTAGTAGTCAGCTCAATCGCCCTGGGAGGGATGATTAAAGTATACTGACTTGATGCTCAGTGAATTCTGATTGTTCCAGGTGGAGACCAGCATTCCGGTGACCTGCTGTCCCGCCTGATGGCTGCTAGAGATGAGCAGGGCAATGCCCTGGGCGACAATGTTATCTACTCTCAAGTTGGCGGCTTCCTCTTTGCTGGCTTTGAAGTAAGCGTCCAGGATGATGATGATGATGTCCACATTTATAGTACATGATCCCGTTAACTTCAGTGCTCAGTACACTGAAGGATTGGGGGGGGGGGGGGGGAATAGTAGAAAAGTGTAGTGGACTGACTGATCCACTACATGATAACATACAGAGGTGGGTGGGGGAAAGGGCTTTAACTTCAATACAGATGTCCATTTCTCTGCTGAAAACCTAGCGCTGTCAAGGTTTTCTGTTTTTGCATCTGGAGTAGGTCAGAATATAGCTTAGCTTGCTTTGCCTGCTGCCAGGAGTGATGTCTTTTTGACATCTGCCTTCCTGGTGTATTCAGCTTCATTTTTTTGCCTGTATCCTCGGCTGACAAAAAGTAATGTGTGCTGTGGACAGTGAATCAAATTTTTGCATTTAAGTTCACTTTGAAGATCCATCTGTTGAACTTACCAATGCTAGCAAATTCCCCCCCCCCCCCCCCCCCCCCCCCCCCATCTTATATCAGTTGACTGATGTGCTGTGTATGTGTGTGTGTTTGCATGTTCATGTGTGTGTGTGTAATGTTGGTCTTTCCTGTTTAGTTTCTTGTGATTTGAATTGCTTGTCATCATTGTGTTGTTTTCGCTCAAGGTGTCTCAGTGTGGATGTAGTTTACATTAGAATTTTGTACAGCACATCAATTTTATGTCAGGTGTGCGCTTTATAAGCATTTTGTTATCACGATATGAGAAATGATTTTTAACCAGATGTAAACTTCATCAATGACTGGGCATTGAGTATCAAGAATGCACTCATTCAACTCCTTCACTGTGTGTGTGTGTGTGTGTGTGTGTGTGTGTGTGTGTGTGTGTGTGTGTGTGTGTGTGTGTAATATCACCTCAATGTGAACAGACATAAAATAAAACATTGATTGATTTGATCACACATTCAACTCCTCTCTCTCCCCAGACAACAAGCACAAGCCTCACATGGACCTTACTCATGCTGGCCCAGCATCCAGATGTGCAGGACAAGGCACGGCAGGAAGTGATGTCACTGTTACCTGGAGAAGAACCAATCACAGCTGAGACAGTCCAGCAGCTGACCTACTTGACCTGTGTGATTAAGGAAACTTTGCGGTATGGGATTTGGATGCAAGGAAAATGCTAGTTTAACTGAAGACAACAGTTTTCTTTTTGTTTTATTATTATTGTAACTGTTCTGCATTTCATTGTCTTGACAGTTTTGACACTGTTGGATTTTTTTCTTCTTTTTTCTTGTGAAGTCGGCTTTTACATTTTCATATTTTGATGTATTGTGCCTTCATGATGCGACCTCCGAAGTTGTGTCACTGGTTGCAAGAAAAAATTACCAAAAAACAATGGTTACTCACACTTCTTTGACCAAATAGGAATTTTTCAAAGGGTTTTATAAATGGTTTTTTAACAAGTCAACCATGATGGTTATATCTGGGTGATCTCCCGTGGGTCATTTTTGCTTTTCCTGTTTGACAAATGAACATTTGTGGAGTTCCCTTTTAAAATGTTTGGGGAGGAAAATCAGATGTAACTTCAAGGGAAGTGCGTTTAAAAAAAATCTTAACATAGAAATATGAATACATTTAATGAAGGGCTCATTTTAGATTCTTTTTCCATTCTGGATCAGGTTGTTTCCACCTGTGACAGTTCACTTCAGGCAGGCGATATCAGATGACGTCATTCAAGGCTACACCATTCCAGCTGGTACAAAAATCGGCATAAGTTCTGGAGCTCTTCACAGGTACAGTGGAATCCTCCAACAGATTAAAACAACCTTCTCTTAAGACTGGCTGCCGAGAATCCATGTTTTTCTATTTCTGTTTTAATGAAGAACGTTTGTCAAGGCAGTCAATTTTCAAATATTTCTAAAGTTTTACCAGTACAACTAGTTTTAGCTGTATCCACTGATCACAGAACTCATAGCTCAGGAGCTAATGTAGGTCTTGCTGCTTGACTGCTTGTGGTTTGAATTGATTATAACCATTGTTATTGCCATTTTCCACTTGTGATCACTCAGCATGGGTGTTTAAATTTGAATGCTGTACAGTGCACAAAGCTGTTTTTATGTTAGAGGTTCATGCTTGACAAATATTTCATTTTATTATTTTTAGGGTTTTTGGGGGTGTTTTTTTTGTGTGTGTGTGTCTGTGTGTTGTTTTTGAGATCTTCAGTCTTTTGGTTTTAGATTGTCGGAAAATTGGCCTG
The DNA here is from genome assembly GCA_018857735.1 of Alviniconcha marisindica. Classification (NCBI taxonomy): domain Eukaryota; kingdom Metazoa; phylum Mollusca; class Gastropoda; family Provannidae; genus Alviniconcha; species Alviniconcha marisindica. The sequence goes on from JABMCL010003243.1 coordinate 379,431, forward strand.
ACCCGGACAGCTTCCGACCTGAGCGATTCCTGCAAGACTACGACCCTTACTCCTTTCTCCCGTTCAGTGCTGGCCCCTTCATGTGCATTGGCCACAGCTTCGCCTTGACCGAGATGAAGGTTGTGCTGGCCCGACTGCTGGCCAGCTTTCGCTTCCAGCTGCTGCCGGGATACACGTACCGACGCATTCGACAGCTCACCATGCAGCCGTCTCCTCCTTTGTCCTTGCTGGTGTCCTCGTCTTCATCATCTGCATCCTCAGCCTGATGTCCTTACAAATTCCACACACATTCAGGCTTCCAGGGTTGTAAGCCAGTTCAGCTGGTAAATGGGCATTGTTTTGATCTCCTGCTTAAAAAGGAATGGCTGCTTGGTTAAGAGAGTGTAGTGTGCAGAACCATCAAAACATAGTGCCTTACCAGTATATTCCACAAAACTATAAAAAAAAACACCCCCAAAAAACAGAAAAACAAAGAAACAGAATTGACTGAAATAACAAAAAAAGAGGAGAAAATCAAGTTGTTCTTCCAGGTTGTATTGTACGTAACAAATTCATCACAGTGAAACGAAT
>JABMCL010003243.1:385000-420000 GCA_018857735.1 Alviniconcha marisindica
ACTCAAAGACGGGTATTACACAGTTTCAGTCTAACCTACAACTCAAAGACAGGTTTCAGTCTAACATACAAACAGGGAGCCATAGCTAACATAAAAACAGGCATTACACATGTTCAGTCTAACCTACAAACAGGGAGCCATAGCTAACATAAAAACAGGCATTACACATGTTCAGTCTAACCTACAAACAGGGAGCCATAACTAATCCATAGACGGGCATTATTTACAGTTTCTGTCTAACCTACAAACAGGGAGCCATAACTAATCCATAGACGGGCATTATTTACAGTTTCTGTCTAACCTACAAACAGGGAGCCATAACTAATCCATAGACGGGCATTATTTACAGTTTCTGTCTAACCTACAAACAGGGAGCCATAACTAATCCATAGACGGGCATTATTTACAGTTTCTGTCTAACCTACAAACAGGGAGCCATAACTAATCCATAGACGGGCATTATTTACAGTTTCTGTCTAACCTACAAACAGGGAGCCATAACTAACGCAAAGACTGGCATTATAAAGTTTCTGTCCATTGTTCACATTAAGGGCACCGTTTAGCAGCAGGCTTCACACCTTCCAGCTCTGAGGTGTTTTATTTGAATTTAACAGAATGGAATAAATACACCCATCAGACTTACTACCACTGTCACCTTCATTTATATATATATATATTTATTTATTTTTTAAAGCCAAAGTTACTGATCACTGAAAAAAGACATTTCATAACTTTATCAGCATATTTGCTTTGTTTGTTTGTTTTTGTAACAATTGGAAACAAGAATGACTGCTGGCTTCTTCCAAGCACTGGACAGGAAAACAACCTAGCTCAACCCAAAACAGATAAGTGGCTTAGCTCCCCATTTCAATTTTCATCGTTTTTCACTTGACAGAGAGGTCTACAAATATGGGAAGAGTTTTGAAATGTGCATTCGCTTCTGACCTGAGTTTGTCCTGAGGTGACCCTGTGTGGTTGACAGGACATTAAAATCCAATTACAACTAACTTCACTGTTTAACTGTTGTCTAAGTGTTATTTTTGCAACTGGTTTCATACTGTTCTGCTGAACCTCATTTGAGTGCAACCCTAGCTTGGGTGTGCGTGTGTGTGTGAGTGCGCGAGTGCATACATGCATGTGTGTGTATGTGTGCGCGTTGTGACACAGTCCAAGTTAAGGTGTGTGAGGACCAATAAAAATCAGATTCCAGATATGTCATGCGTAGCTACCTCTGAGGCAGGAGCAGCTGATGGTTTGGATGCAGACTTCAACCGTGACAGTTTCTCTCGACCTTGCTCAAACAGCTGTGTCTTCTTCATCATGAAAAATAAGTTAATAAAAGAAATGAACAGTCACTGCACTATTACAAAGACATTTATTCACCAGTGACATTAAGATCTGTACAGGAATTGATCTCGGTGACATTTCATTCATACATACACATCAATGAACAGATACAAAGCCATGTGTAATAATAATAATACGCAGTTCCATACAGACAGGTGTCCTCATCCTGCACTCCAAAATTTAGAACTATTCACACGAAGACAAACCATCACTAAAGTGGCATTCTATCACAGTCACATAACATAATTCTGGAATGTGCACATTATGAGAAATTAATGAAAAGACCCCCCCCACAACTTGCCTTTATTTTACATCTGCCTGTGTAAAATACTGTTAAGTAAAAGGTGGAGAAGAAGAAGAAAGGAAAAGAAAGCTTGTGGGACCAAAACAGATGTCGGGGTCCCTACCCACCCCAACCATACACATAACGCACATGCACCAAGTGACGGACCTGCACATGGTTCGGGAGAACTATACAGAAGGTGCAGACCTACCAGTGTGAACAGTGGGAAGTCATTCCTAGCATAAAGCACACACACACACACAAACATTCCTAGCATAAAGCACACACACACACAATCATTCCTAGCATAAAGCACACACACACACACAATCATTCCTAGCATAAAGCACACATTCATTCCTAGCATAAAGCACACACACAATCATGCCTAGCATAAAGCACACATTCATTCCTAGCATAAAGCACACATGCACACGCTCACACAATCATTCCTAGCATAAAGCACACATTCAATCATTCCTAGCATAAAGCACACATGCACACGCTCACACATTCATTCCTAGCATAAAGCACACATGCACACGCTCACACAATCATTCCTAGCATAAAGCACACATTCATTCCTAGCAGAAAGCACACATGCACATGCCCACACAATCATTCCTAGCATAAAACACATTCATTCCTAGCATAAAGTACACATGCACACAATCATTCCCAGCATAAAGCATACATGCACACGCTCACACAATCATGCATGCACTGAAATCTCCTCCCCAGACTGAAAATTCCACATCCTCAAAATGCAAACACACTGAAACCTTTCTCTGCAAGCCTCCTTACCCAGTCTTTCTGTTGGAATGGCTGCAGCATCAGGCGCTGCGCAGCGGTCTTCCCACCCAGGGAGAAGTGGGACAGCTCCAGACTGGCGCAGCTCTCCACGCTGTCCTTTCTGCAGGACTTGAAGCGCAGATTGCTGGCAGCGAAGACCGCCCCCTCCGCCAGAGTGCCCTGCAGGCTGAACGCCTGGAAGAGAAAGGACTGAATTACCACCGGTCAACGTCACTACTATGTGTAGGGAAAGACTGAATGACCACCGGCCAATGTCACCGTTACGTCTAGAGAATGACTGATTGACCACTGGTCAACATCACTGTTACATCTAGAGAAAGCACAACCACCAAGTCTGACTGGCCATTGGTCAACGTCACTGTTATGTCTCTTATGTCTAGACAAAGCACAACCACTAAGACTGATTGATCACTGGTCAGCGTCATTGTTATGTCTAGAGAAAGCACAACCACTAAGACTGATTGACCACCGGTCAACATCACTGCTACGTTTAGAGAAAGCACAACCACCAATACTGATTGGCCACTGGTCAACACTACTGTTACGTCTAGAGAAAGCACAACTACCAAGACTAAATGACCACCGGTCAACGTCATTGTCACGTCTAGAGAAAGACTGATTGACCATTGGTCAATGTCACTACTACGTCTAGGGAAAGCACACCAACCAGAAAAGCCTAAACCAGCTCCACCTCATCTCTCAGAAGTTTCCCCATTCTTGTCTTTGAAACAGTTCCAATGTTTGTCTGACTGACGATGGCCTTCTCTGGTCCTTTCAAGGAAGATCATCGAGCGCTTCCCCTTTCTATGCCTCTCTCTACCAGGCGATCGCTGGTGAGATGTCCTTGGCTTTGTGCCCGCAGGTAGTGTACCCAGTTCTTCAGCACCTCTTCCAAGAGGCTGCATTATCTTGTACAAACTCACTTAAGTTTTTATGGAAATGTGAAAGGTGTGGCGTGGACATACCTGCAGGCCTCCCCAGAACCAGATGAGAAGTAGGTCCCCCTTGATGTCTGCAGCATACACTGCATCGCTGCCACGTCTGAAAAATGAAACGGGGCCAAGTTTCCTTGAAACTTTCCACAAATGCGCTTCCTCTGTGGGAAGTTCCGGTCACTCTACCTGGGTATGGCCACAAGAGCAGCACTACTTATTTGGACCAGTGTCTGCAGTATTTTCCTGTTTCCAAACGATGGTGTGGCTCCTGTATTTGAGATTTTTAATGTGTGCACAGATGTTGATGCATGCAGTTGCACATGGCGGCTGTACAAACACTGTCAGTGAGTCTGTACTGAGAGCTGACTGGGAGAAGTCTCTTGCCACACTGTGGAACTGAACCTGCATCAGTACTGCACCCGGCTTTAACAACCGAACAGTCTTGTTCTAACAACTTAACTATACTGTTCTAACAACTGAACCATCTTGTTATAACACTGGGGAACTGAACCTGCATCAGTACTGCACCCGGCTTTAACAACCGAACAGTCTTGTTCTAACAACTTAACTATACTGTTCTAACAACTGAACCATCTTGTTATAACACTGGGGAACTGAACCTGCATCAGTACTGCACCCGGCTTTAACAACCGAACAGTCTTGTTCTAACAACTTAACTATACTATTCTAACAACTGAACCATCTTGTTATAACACTGGGGAACTGACCCTGCATAAGTACTGCACCCGGCTTTAACAACCGAACAGTCTTGTTCTAACAACTTTACTGTTCTAACAACTGAACTATCTTGTTATAACAACTGAATTATTTTGTTCTAACAACTGAACCATCACCCCACATTTCTGCTTTTGTTGTTGCAAGGAATTATTTCTATCGTTACACATAAGCCAGCACAGTGCTTAAATTACACATAAGCCAGTGCAGTGCTTAAATTCAACATGTTTAAAGAACAGCATGCTGTAAGAATTATCATCCATTATTATCATTATCAATCCTCCTCCCTTGTTTGTTACAGTGACTTGAAGAAGATTTATGATGTGAAGGCTTTTACGCTGGGAGCAAAAAGATAGTGCCACTGGTATCTGATCGCTGATTTAGCCAAGAAATTTGCAACCCATTCACTGTCCAAGACCATAAAGTTTCTGGGCTGAAAAGCAAGAGCGCCTGAAAATCCAAACCAAATCTTGTAATGCATGCCCACGAGAAGAAAATGGTGAAGGATTTCAAATCTCATTTTTGCAGTTTGTATTACTTTCCCTCGCATTTTGCATGTGTCTGTCAATTGCTGCTTTGTTCTCATCATCATTCATGGTGCCGACTTTGCACCTTGTACTCAGGAGTGCTGTAACTACAGACTTTTGATTAGGTGGCGTAAAACTGAGAGGGTATGCCATGCGTCCATAGCTCAAGTACTAACTGCGTTGACAAAATCCCCACACAGTAATGAACTCACAGTGCTGTCTTGATGCTGATGACCACACCAACGAAGTCAAATTCACTGTAAGGTGGGGCTTTCTGCTGAAGATCAGCCACACTGTAGACCTGAAAATCAACACCCGTGTTTGTGGTCAGTGTCATTCAAGTTGGAAAACATCTTTATCAGTGACCACACACACACTCACATTCTCTCTCTACCCCCCTCCCCCCCCCACACAGTAAACATGCACACACACTATTGGTGAAAGGTGATTAGCCCCAGGCTATGCTTGACCAGTGACCACACAAGCATACACACACAAGCATACACACACACAAACATAAGCATACACACACACACACACAGAGCATGCATGCACACACTACTGCACCACAGAAAGAGCAAAGCTGTCTGGTTTGGAGAGGAAAGCAGCCATGAGCTCAGTAGGTGCACAACTGTACTAGGTGAGAGGCAACAAGAACACCTGCCCTGAAGCACATATTACCAACTGTAGTGTTAAGAGCTCTTGGTTTCTTGTGGACTGGATAGGAAACTGCTCAGAACGTCCTGTTGTCAGACTCAGCAAATCAAGAAAAGCCTGCGCCATGGCGGCCAGAAGTGACAACATGAACCTCCCTGAGTTTACAGACCAGGCCAGGCACAGAAAATTCTCCTTTATGCTGGCTATAGAACATACTACACATACCTCCCTGAGTTTACAGACCCGGTTCAGAAGATTCTCCTCTCTGTTGGCTAGAGAACAAACTGCACATACCTCCCACAGGCCAGGTCCAGAAGAGTCTCGTCTGTGTTGGCTTGAGAACACACTGCCCTGGGCAGATGCCCAGAAGATTCTCTGTGATGGCTTGAGAACACACCGCAATACATCCCTGGGCTGATAGACCAGATCCAGAAGATTCTCCTCTGTGTAGGCTAGAGACCAAACTGCACATGCTTCCCTGGGACGATAGACCAGGCCCAGAAGATTCTCCACCGTGCTGGCTCGGAAGCACACCACATATACCTCCGTTGGTTCATAGACCAAGTCCAGAAGATTGTCCACTGTGCTGGCTAGAGAACACACCACACATACCTCCCTTGGTTCATAGACCAAGTCCAGAAGATTGTCCACTGTGCTGGCTAGAGAACACACCACACATACCTCCCTTGGTTCATAGACCAAACCCAGAAGATTTTCCACTGTGTTGGCTAGGTAATACACCACACATACCTCCCTGGGCTATAGGCCAGGTCCATAAGATTGTTCACTGTGCTGGCTAGAGAACACACCACACATACCTCCCTGGGCTATAGACCAGGTCCAGAAGATTGTTCACTGTGCTGGCTAGAGAACACACCACACATACCTCCCTTGGTTCATAGACCAGGTCCAGAAAATTGTTCACTGTGCTGGCTAGAGAACACACCACACATACCTCCCTTGGTTCATAGACCAAGTCCATAAGACTGTTCACTGTGCTGGCTAGAGAACACACCACACATACCTCCCTTGGTTCATAGACCAAACCCAGAAGATTTCCCACTGTGTTGGCTAGGTAACACACCATACATACCTCCCTTGGTTCATAGACCAGGTCCAGAAAATTGTTCACTGTGCTGGCTAGAGAACACACCACACATACCTCCCTTGGTTCATAGACCAAGTCCATAAGATTGTTCACTGTGCTGGCTAGAGAACACACCACACATACCTCCCTTGGTTCATAGACCAAACCCAGAAGATTTCCCAGTGTTGGCTAGGTAATACACCACACATACCTCCCTTGGTTCATAGACCAGGTTCAGAAGATTGTTCACTGTGCTGGCTAGAGAACACACCACACATACCTCCCTGGGTTCATAGACCAGGTCCAGAAGATTCTCATCCACGCTCAGGGCCTTGAGTCTGGTCTGCCTGCCTGCTGTCACCTCAACATGCTGACCAAGACTGCGGCACCTGCAACGCAGAATGAACTTGGTCTTACTGCAGGACTGTGACTACAACTATAATGAATTGGAGCGGGTAGCAGGCTCACCTCCTGTGCTATGCTGAACTTGAAGTTTAAACAAAGGCGCTTTCCATGTTTTGATAGATGGGGGTCCCTTTGACTGTGAGTGGCTTGAGGGCAATGTCAGCGGGAACGTGCCAAAGCGCGTTGGTACTGGTGCACGTACATGATGTTGGTCAGTAAAAGAAGAGAGAGTGAGAAAGAGAGATTGTGTGTGTATGCGTGTGTGTGTGTGTGTATGTGAGGGTTTGTGTGTGTATGCGAGGGTTTGTGTGAGTATGAGGGTTTGTGTTTGTGTGTGTTTATGTGTGTGAAGGTTTGTGTGTGTGTGTGTGTGTGTGTGTGTGTGTGTACATATGCCTGTGCGGATACATCAGATTTCTGAGGAGTCCCGAGAACCTGCTGACCTGGCAGGTGCAGCAGTCAGGGAGTAGATGCGGTACCTCCCCCCCTCCCGCACAGACTCCCAGTCCTGGCCTGGTCGCCACACGGTCAGCATCATGCCTGCAACAACACCAAGCTCATTAGGCATGGTACCTCTTCCCCATCCGCACAGACTAGTTGCCACATGGTACCCCCCCCCCCCCCCCCGTCTTGGCCTAGTTGCCACACAATCAGCACCACGCCTGCAACACAACACCAACAACGTTATCCCCCCCCCCCCCCCCCCCAGTCCTGACCTGATTGCCACATGGTCAGCATCAACCCTGCAACACAACACCAAGCACACGTTACACAAGGTAACCCCCCCCCCCCAGGTCCTGACCTGTTGCCACAGGGTTAGCACCACGCCTGCAACACAACACCAAGCACATGTTACGGTAACCCCCCTGGCTAGTTCTCCCTGGCTTGCATGGTGCTTCTGAAGGACAAGCCCTCAAACTGCACACAGGAATGGGTAGCGCTGTTCTTGCAGCTGCTGTGACTTACCCAGGTAAGACAACCCAAATTTCCTGCAAGGGACAATGAATTATGAAGACCTTAAAAAAATGGTTTTTACAAGACTGACCAGTTTTGGAGTCAATGTCTCGCCTGCAGCATCCAACTATCCTGAGTTTCTGCAATGGCACCACACACCTCTCCACCTGCAACACAGAGCAAAGGTGCATTTCCCAAACACTGCCCTGAAACCGCAGCAATCTCGGCACCTGCAAAGTGAAACTGAGAACATAGCACTTCATCTGTGTTCATGATCCTAACTTCATTTTACTCTGTTTATTTTCATGTTTTTGCTGTGTGCTTTTCTTCATCTTTTTTTTAAAATTAAAAATAATAATACATATATATATATTTTTCAGACACTGCGTTGATAGACCTGGGACCAAGTATTCTGAATCAAACCTGTAACCAGAGCCCTGTGTGTTACCTAGTGTGCGAAGAGCAAAACTGACAGAGAAAGGAAATATCTGAAGAGTCCACACATGACAACTTTGTCTAAGTTTGGGCTATAACTAAAATTACAGGGACTCTAGGGACAGTGCTGCTTCTTAGACAACAGCTGCTCACATATTTCCACCAGACTGAATTTAAAAAAGAAAGAAAGAATCACAGAAACTAAACACTTGCCTCATCCTGATCTGATACCATACATTCCTGAAGATCAATCAAACAAAACATGAGAGGTGATGAGAAAAGGAAGACAGTGAAAGACCTGCGATGATGACTGCTGCAAAGCCTCCTGCAGACGCTCACGGAGTTGCTGCTGATGCTCCTCTTGCTGTCTCTGTCGATAGTCCAGCAGCCGCGCCATCTGACTGCCACTTAGCATGCCCTGTCAAAAACAGTCCACCATATACACGCCCTGTCAAAAACAGTCAACCACACACCGTATCAGAAACAGTCAACCGCATGCCCCATCAAAAACAGTCAACCACATGCCCATCAAAAACAGTCAACCACATGCCCTGTCAAAAACAGTCAACCACATGCCCTGTCAAAAAGTCAACCACACACCCTGGCAAAAGCAGTGGACCACACACCCTGGCAAAAGCAGTGGACCACATGCCCTGGCAAAAGCAGTGGACCACATACCCTGGCAAAAGCAGTGGACCACATGCCCTGGCAAAAGCAGTGGACTACATGCCCTGGCAAAAGCAGTGGACTACATGCCCTGGCAAAAGCAGTGGACTACATGCCCTGGCAAAAGCAGTTGACCACATACCCTGGCAAAAGCAATGGACCACATACCCTGGCAAAAGCAGCGGACCACATGCCCTGGCAAAAGCAGTGGACCATATGCCCTAGCAAAAGCAGTGGACCACACGCCCTGGCCTGGCAAAAACAGCAGAGCAGTAGCACTGGAATCTATAATCACAAAACTACACATAACTACAGTAAAATGAGAGAAGAATTTTTTTTAGTTTTTGTTTTCAAAAACCACATCTGTGTGCATGGAAGAGAGGAGAGGGGGGATGGACGTGTAGGGTTTACAGATCTTGTGATAACCTCCTGACTGCACTCACCTGCAGTTCTTCAGGATGGGGGACGGAATCCATGGCCGCACTGATCTCCGCACCAGTCGTCAAGGACTGTACCTCCTGCTGCCTCAGCGATCGCTTGCGACATCCACGCTCTGGCACAAGAGTAAGTCAGTAAACTGGTGCAGTCTGTACTCACTTGTACTGCCATTTTGTGCAGTCTGTACCACCCTCACTCACTTGCGCTGTTGTCTCTGTGCAGTCTGTACCCAAACCACAAACACTCACTTGTACTGCTGCTGTCTGTGCAGTCTGTACTCAAACCACCCTCACTCACTTGCGCTGTTGTCTCTGTGCAGTCTGTACTCAAACCACAAACACTCACTTGTGCTTTCCTCCTCCCTCTCCATCTGGGCCTGCAGCTGGGAGCAGAGTTTCTCCATGATGGTCTGTCGTTTCTCTTCGTGCTTGCGCTGGGCTTTCTCCTCCATCTCCAGTGTGCGGAAAACGCAGCCCCCTCCTGACAGCTTCTCCATGAACTGCGCAGACAGGCCTGTTCGTTAGGCTTCTTTAACATTCAGCCATCTCCAGAGAGGTAATGGCAGGATCACTGCTGCCAGAATGATGTCTATGTTAAGGTGGAAGGCGGAGGGAGCCATTTTAATGTTTCATTAATTGTGGAGGAACAAGGTCACAATCAAAAAGTCCCCATGAATCACAGACAACTTTTGCAGAGAAAGCGTAACCGCACCAACATCCGTCTGCTTGCCAGCCTTACCACTACTGGCACCAGGCCAAACTGGCTCCCAGACATCTTTTATTTTTGCCTGAATGACAGCATTCTGAGACTATGATGGAACAATATCCCGCCCCCATTTGATTACTGCACAGAAAGTTGATGCAATAATTTTTGCAAACATTTAACCAAAGTGTCTTACCTTGCATCAGCTGAGAATGCACAGAAAAGAGAATCATTTTTCCAATGCAAGCCACCGTTTAAAGTTTTCACCTAAACCACTCAACAACCACTCTCAACAATTGGGATGAAAAAACAAAAAACAAAGCAGATCACATGCAAAGGATTGCATTTTTCACTGTCACCAATCAAAAGCTTAAAGACGTGATGTGACTGACCATCAGTGGGTATTTCCTGACCACCACAATGTCCAGGCAGCCCACAAGGCCACCCTGGGGGTGCAGGGTGGACAGAGGCACACACAGCGGGGTGGGGCACCCCTGGTACCCAAGCTTGGCTGCCGCTGGGGCAGGTCGGGTGGAATTGCCAAACACCTTCAGGTGAAGACCGGCACATATCTGCACAGGCAGTAGACAGACGATGGGTCTCCAAACTATGCAAAATGCGTTCTAACCAGCACCTAACCATCAAGACTGTGAAACTAATGGCGTGACCAGTAGAACTCAATGGAAGCTGACCAGCTTACAGTTACAGAGTCCTGGTCAGCATGACCATATAATGTACTGCATTTCTTCTCGTGTGTTTTGACAAAGCTTCTGCTGTCCTGTGATTCCACATTCCAATCACATTTTTTTCCCCCCTTAGTTGTGAAAATGGGTCATGGTCATTGAACAAATCATGATCAATGGAGGTTATCACCAGAAATATTAATGCAAAACTTTATACTAAGACACCACATTCTGACTGCCAGAAGGCAAACAAAATCTGGTGTCCCAAAGTTCCCCATTCATCTCTATCAGTCACCAAAAAGATCTTACTTTGACAGCAGCAAAAAAAAACAACTCCAAATGTTATAAAGGATTTTTTTCTTACCAACAGCAGCCAAGAAAACTCAAAATGATAAAGAATTTTTATTACCAACAGCTAGCTGGGTAAACTAACAGTGACTCTGACTGATCCAAATTCAGTACAAAACAAAACAGTTTTGAAAAATGAATCAAAAAAGACACTAACCATGAATAAAACAGACCATGAACAAAACTCACTGACCATAAATAAAACAAAGACACTGACCATGAGTAAGTAACTTGGTGTTTTATGCCCAGTCAACCAGTATGGTTATTTCAGGATGAACACAGATCATGCATAAAACAAAGACACTGATAATAAAACAGACACTGACAACGAATAAAACAAAGACACTCACCATGAACAAAACGAACACTGACCATGAACAAAACAAAAAATGACCATGAATAAAACAAAGACACTCACCATGAACAAAACGAACCCTGACCATGAATAAACTAAAGACACTGACCATGAACAAAACAAACACTGACCATGAATAAAATAAAGACACTGACCATGAACAAAATAAAGACACTGACCATGAACAAAACGAACACACTGACCATGAACAAAACAAACTCACTGACCATGAACAACACAAAGACACTGACCATAAACAAAACGAACACACTGACCATAAACAAAACGAACACACTGACCATGAACAAAACGAACACACTGACCGTGAACAAAACGAACACACTGACCATGAACAAAACGAACACACTGACCGTGAACAGAACAAACACACTGACCGTGAACAAAACAAACACACTGACCATGAACAAAACACACTGACCTGAACAAAACAAACACAGTGACTGTGAACAAAACAAACACTCTGACCATGAACAAAACGAATACACTGACCGTGAACAAAACGAACACACTGAGCATGAACAAAATGAACACACTGACCGTGAACAAAACGAACACACTGACCGTGAACAAAACGAACACACTGACCATGAACAAAACGAACACACTGACCGTGAACAAAACGAACACTGTGACCGTGAACAAAACGAACACAGTGACTGTGAACAAATCGAACACACTGACCATGAGCAAAACGAACATGAACAACACAAAGACACTGACCATAAACAAAACGAACACACTGACCGTGAACAAAACGAACACACTGACCATGAACAAAACGAACACAGTGACTGTGAACAAAACGAACACACTGACCATGAACAAAACGAACACAGTGACTGTGAACAAAACAAACACACTGACCGTGAACAAAACGAATGCACTGACCTCAAGAGGACTGCAGGACTCCTGGGATCCCGCCAGCTCAGCCCCGGTGGTGACGATCTTCTGACCGACAGCCAACTTTTTCCTGCCAATCAAGTCTTGGAGGGCTGAGTCAGGCTTGCAGGGCAGGCAGTACCAGCCGTCTGTCACCTCCAACATGGCCTGAGGACACACACAGCATTCAAACCATAGTTGTCTGTCTGTTCGCATTCCTCAGCTGCAACCCCCAGGTTGTCTGATGTTTCAGTACAGAAAGAAAAAAAAGTTCTTCCAGGCAAACTAATTTGATGTAAACTATTGCATTCAGTCTGTAAATCTGAATGCTTTGCACAGATTATTCAGCAAGCATTCTGACGGGCAATATTCAACTCAATGTGGATTTTTTTAAACCATTTTTGCCACAGATATTCAAACATGTTATGAAGCCACAGCTTCTTATAGTAATAATAAACCAAAATTTGGACAGCATTGAGTCACTGTCTGAACAGCCTCACGGAGCATCATATCATTGTATGCAAGTATATTACTGCTGAAAACTGCTGACAACAGGCAAGAGTACACCTGAACAAGTGCCTGCACCTGAATCAGGCCCTGAACCAATGTGGCACTGCCCACTATTGCGTTCCCCTTTTTCCAACATTCCCCAAGACTCTTCCACTCACCGCTTCCGCCTCCTCTGTGTATTTGAGGTCAGAAACGCACAGGACCATTCGCTTGCATGGGGTGTCATCCCCCTCCACAATGCGCTTCAACGCACTCCTGCAACCATTGGTTTTCAAAATTAACTTTCATTTGACCCAGCGGTCCGGGAAAGGAACTTCTTTAACCGCAACAACGATGCAAGACGGCCAAAGGGGTCTGGCATTCACTGGCAAGCATTTTTCACACAGCATAGGCCCCAGGGTTCAATCCCGGCTCGAACCTGGTTTAGCACCTATTTTGTCTGCTGGCGTGGCCTGAACAAACTGCCTCTGGGAAAGGCACAAAAAGCATACATGTGAGACCCACCTGCTTCTGGTCATGGACATGAAAGAACCCTGGGTAGTTTGAAATCAGAACAACTCAAGTAGAGGACATTTTCTCAGCTGCATTGGCAAAATGAACAGATCTTCCCCATTGAATCAAAGCGTTGAGGAGCTTGAGGCACTACCCAAAGGCACAAAGCCATGGACATGACACCATTAACTGCCTGGAGAAGCGAGGCACAGAAGGAGGTAGCGCTCAACAACATTCCCTGAATGGATGAGAAAGGGCCATTGTCAGTCAGATGAACATTGGAACTAGAAACTTTATAAAAAAATCTCATACAAGGATGACTGCTAGCTTTGAAAAGGCGGATTACCCAAAAATGTGCACATATTTGTGTGTTTTATATTGTCATTAAATTAGCATGTTTTTTTTAAACATGTTTCTGTTTCAAACACAACACTGGGTAACATTCTGAGAGATGGGGTGAAGTGCATATGGATTTTTCCGAATGCATAGATACCAGAACTGAACTGAACTATATGTACATATCAAGATTCCAAACTGCACACTAAGTGAAAACCATAGCAATGTACTTTCCTGCACAAGGGACATAGATGTGGCATTCAAACAAACACAGAGCGAGAGAACAAACAGCACAGCTACAGCCATCTACCTCTGACAACCATCCACTTCACGGTCATAGCGGTATTTCAGCTGGAACATCACCACATCTGGTGTCAACGCTCTGCAAACAAAAGTACACACACACACACACGCATACACACACGGCATCAGTACAAACATCTTGTACTGCCTTCCCAAACTACAGAAACATGCCACTAAGTCTGACTAAGCAATTAAAAGTCAAACAGCTCTTCAGCTGCAACAAACTGTCCCAATTTTTCCTTAACTGGTGCGAAAATGACCAAAAACAACCAAAAACAAATCAAAAAAAGAAAAGGTATCAGTACAAAAATCTTGGATTTCTTTTTTTCTTCAGAAACTGCAGGAACATGTGACTAAGTTTGACTCGAGCAATTCAAACACAGTGAGAGACAACATTCATCATCATTGTCACTGAGAAAGGACTCGCCTATCGTCATCACTCTCACTGAGAAGGAACTGGTAAGCAGAAGAGGTGAGGGATAACCCAACGTATCATCACCCTCACTGAGAAGGAACCGGTAGGCAGAGAAGGTATGGGACAACCCAACATATCATCATCACCGTCACTGATAAGGAACTTGCCCATCCCAATCACCACCACTTAGCCGGAATGGGATTTGTTCATCATCCTCATCATCATCATTATTACTGAGACAGGACTTGTTTCTCATCATCATTCCTGTTAATGTATTTTCAACAAGGGACTTGTTTATCATCATCATCAATAACACTGAGAAGGGAGTTGTCTATCAAGTTTAATCATCATCAACAGCATCATCATTATCACTGAGGTGGGACTTGTCTATCATCCTCAACACCATCATTATCACTGAGAAGGGAATTGTCTATCAAGTATCACTATCATCATCAACATCACTGTTATCACTGAGACTAGATATTGTCTGTCATCATCATTATCACTGAGAAGGGAACTGTCTATCATCACCATCAACAACAACACAGATATCACTGACAAGGGACTTGTCCATCATCATCACTGAGTCATTATCACTGAGATGGGAACTGTTTATCACTGACAAGGGACTTGTCTATCATCCTCAACACCATCATTATCACTGAGAAGGGAAATGTCTATCAAGTATCACTATCATCATCAACATCACTGTTATCACTGAGACTAGACATTGTCTGTCATCATTATCATTGAGAAGGGAACTGTCTATCAAGTATCACCATCACCATCAACAACAACACTGTTATCACTGACAAGGGACTTGTCCATCATCATCACTGAGTCATTATCACTGAGATGGGAACTGTTTATCACAGACAAAGGACTTGTCTATCATCCTCAACACCTTCCTCCTCTTTATCACCGAGAAGGGAATCGTCTATCACAGTATCAGATATAACCAACATCATTGTTATCACTGACAAGGGACTTCTCTATCATCATCATCATCATCACCATCAGAGAGAAAGGCCTTGCCTGGCAGAGAAGCTGTGGGGCAGGGCCACCTCATAGGCAGCCAGCTTCCAGACGATCCAGCGGTAGTGGTTGCTGAGCCAGGCCTCTGGCACCAGGCCAGGGTCCACACCCTCCACCGTCAGGAAGGCCCTGCAGGTCATTTTGTGTTTAGTTTTCAACTCTACAATGCTATGCAGGTAACAGTAATAATAATAATAATAATAGGGGATTTGTACAGTGCCCATCTTCTACAGGGTGGGAGCTCAGAGCATGTTATTGTTACAGGACAATAACACTAACAAAAATCACACGCATGCACCCACTCACCCACTCATCACTCCACACACGCACGCACACACTCACTCACTCACACACACACACACACACACACACACACACACACACACACACACACACACACACACACACACTACTGAACTGGGGCAGGGGAAAGTGGGAGGGCAGGACAGACATGGCTGTAGAAAAAAATTATAAAAAATAGCTTAGAATAAACATGAATACTTACTGAATAGTGAGTTTTGCGGGTGGTTTTGAAAGGGTAAAACTAAAAGAAAATCAGAATGGCACAGTGTTCGAGGTAAACTGTTTCAAACCGATGCCTGAACAGTAGGGGGATGCTGGATACATGACATACATTCATGTACATGCTGAAAAACAACTGCAAACATAAAATCTCACTTGACTGTGGATAACTTCTCAAGTTTACGAAAACAACAAGCGGTCAACGATGCTTTTCCTGCATGTCACAATCACACACAGAAGCTGTTGCTCTAGAAGACAAAGGAGTTAGGTGTACTTTGGTTCCCTCATGTATAACCAAGAACAGGAAAACCTGTATGGTTAGTCACACTATGGGCAATTCCTCACTGCTGAAAACTATCATCTTGATAATAATGTAAATGGTCGGTGGTGGAAGTTGCAGGTTGGAAGTAAGGAACAACAAACGAGCCACAGCCAGAGGTTCCTGATTTGATTTCTTCTTTTCTTTTGGATGGCACATACGAGAGGTCGTTGTTATTCCCTCTTGCCTTCTCTCGCTCTGACTTACAGTGACGTCTCATAGTGACGTCTAAATCACAACACGTAACACATAAGTAAAAGATCGAATGACGTACACACATGAAAGAACACCGACAGAGCGACACACAGAGTACATACAACAACACAAACACAATGTGTAGATGCGCTCGGTTACAATAATCAACAACAAATGCTGTAACTGCAACCACATATGTGCCTGCCTGCCTGCCTGTGTGCATGCATCCCATGATGGATGAAAGAATGATTATACTGTATTTGATAGATGTATGTCATAAACATGCGAAACTGTAATGGATGGATATAATATGATTTAATATGTGAAAACAACAACAGCAGATACCTAAACAGCAAAAATGAAATACTGGTTGGTCTAAGTTTGATAAAAAAAAAACACCTTTTTTAAGAAGAACTTTTTATCTTTTTCTTTTTAAGTACTTCATTACCCCTTGTGTGGAATCTCTCAGTCTCACTAGCAAAACATTTGACTAGGGTTGCTCCTAGTCCTAGGCTTATGTTAGTCACAGTAGTTACAATTTCTGGACAGTTACAGCCTCTAAGACACACAAAACCTTTTCTTCTTAAAAACAACAACAATTTACAACAGAAGACAACTTACGAATAAAACTCTTCTTTTCCAGCGTAGCCATGTCTGTCAGCAACAAGCAGGGCACCGTCGCCGACCAGAATTCCCACGGCATTGCCCGGATAGAAAGAAGGCAGGTGAAAGCGGAACTCCTCGGCATTGCGACTGCTGACAGAGCACACGGCTGGGCTGACGCCCAGACGGAGCAGCTGCACACAGAGGAGAAATGCAGGTCAGTCCAGCACGGTAACTTCTAGTTCTATCCCTGCTCACATATTATTTGGACTGTGGTTGTGGTTTTATGGAAACTCTCCATAGTAGACCTGTTTACCCACACAACTTGGGCATATTCTGTATACCTAAAGACAACAAGAGGGTTTGGGGAAGCCAGGTATAATAATTCTCTGCGAAAAACCTAGAGAGTGGCTGCCATGTTTTCCTCAAGCACAAAAGCATCGCCACAGAATGAAAGAGCGACTGATTCTGAATAACACCTTTGAAATAAGTAACACTAACAGCGTCACATGCTAAAGCATTGCAAGAGAGTGAAAGAGCGACTGATTTTGAATAACACTTTTGAAATAATTGCACTTCACTGATGACGAGAGATATGCGCTGCAATAAAAATGAAGCAAATTACCATCGCCTGAATGCCAAGTCAGACCAAAAATCACTGCCCGTTCCACCATCAATGCAATACCACATGGTGGTCAGGTGGACATCTCGTGAGGAAAGAGGAGGAGGCTTAGAGCACAACATGGGATCCTCCGTCAAGTGAACCTGTACCTGTTTTACAACGCTGCTCACAGAGCCATACATACCTCTTTTCGACAACGCCATTTTGTCACAAGCGGCAGATCTTCCAGGTTCATCTGTGGCTGCGTCGACTTCTGCGCCAGCCACCTTCCCTGCACGGGGCGAACTTTCTGACGCTTCCTCTGGCGGATTATCTTCTCTTGCCGCATCCTGGCCTCCTCCAGGCCAAAGCTGCCCCCACCGGCAAGCTCCGATTGGTCAACATTTCGCTCTGAGCGACTCCTGCCCAAAACCGTCGCTCCCTCCGATCCAGGTTGGCGCTTGGCAGGCTCCTCACCTGCAGAACACGGCTGGTCTTTCCCACAGCTTTCCTTCTGCACCTGGAGCCCTGAGCTCTGGCCCCCACCCTCACTCTCAGCAAGCTTTCCGTCAACTTCAGAAAGGTCTGCGGGCACCTCCGCAGCAGACGAGCTCAGCCGTGACATTCCGCCTCTTGACTGCGTCTTGCCTGGAGACAGCCTCTGAGCTGATGAGACTGGTCTCGCTTCAGCCGGTGCATGATGAGGGGTGGGTAGGGTAGGGGGTGGCCTGTATCCTGGTTTTCCTGACGTATCAGTGCACGCGCCCTCACCCGCCTTCTTGGCAGCGGGCGGAGTAAACTTGGCTTTCTTGTAGGGAGGCTGGAATGCAGGCACTGATTTTCCAGACATGGTGCATCTTGGCATGCTTGAGTGATGGGGCATCCTTGGCAGGGGGTGGGGAAGGGAGACGTTCTGAACGCCACTGAAAACAGAAATTGAACAACAGTGAATAGCTGCAACAAGCAAAATCCACACACACAGCAAGGAGGGCAACAGGATGAAATATAATGAAATCTGTTACAAAGCTGAGACTGTATCTGGATTGCAATGCCAGCTTTCCTTTCAGTCAGGGTGAAAAAAAGAAGAAAAAAGGAAGGCATAGAGAAAAGAGACCAATTTCTCAAAATGACTTCAAACGAACTGTGGTGACTTCAGAACTTTAAGGCTGCATTTTCACTCTGCAATATGAATTAAACTAAATTAATTATATCTTTTGCATGCATATTTACTTTTATATATATATAATAACAATAAACAGGTTTACGCCAGTTGAACAGATGAAAGCCAACAACGTGGCTCTGAAAAAACAGTCTGATCATTTAGATTACAGTACATTGTACTCACTCCTCATGTGCAGTAGCAGCTTTCAGTTTGAACCGTTTGGCTGAACGGTCATGAAGGATGGCTGCAACAACATAAAACAATAATGTAATGTCCCCTGTGTAATTTCACCCCAATATTACCTGAAAAACAGCTGCAACAACAAAACAACATAATATCACCCACGTTTCTCACCCCAGTGTGACTGGGTGTTGACCACATGAATCATTCCATTGGATGTGCTGTTTATGGATTGTTCATTTTCTGACAACTAATTTGTCAGAAAACTAATTTTAGTTTGCCTAACACAAGCAAGTTCAAAGGTAGAGAACAAAAATTCCAGACACATTTTGCCTAAATTGAAAGCACCTTTTGGCTTTTCTGCAAGTGGAAAATGTCAAGACTTTGGCCCAAAACGCAAGGAAAGTTAAAGAGTACAGTTGTGAGATTGGAATAACATTTGTCTTGTGCAGAATTTCACCTCAAAGGAGTTCATTTTAGGGTCTATTGTGGCTTCATTATCAGTCATCCATCCACACATTACCTTCAGAGTCTGCATACAAAGCTGTCCTCTTCACTGCCACTCTCTGCTGAGCTGCTGCATCTGAAATTTCAAAACAGGGCACGGCATACCAACGAGTGAAGTAAAAGCAATGGAGTTACCAAAGATCACCCTGCTTCACCTCTGAAAACGCCCTGACATAAGAAAATGGAAGGCAGCTCATTTTCAGTGTTGCTCAAGTTTTTGCTATATAGTAAGTTAACCCAAGCACTGGGCAAGTTAGTGCTGAGCTTCAAACCATGTAACAAAACCACAAATTACAAGCATGATGATGGAACCGAACACTGATGATGGATTTTTAAGTTTTGTGGCTGATTTGCTTGTTAGCTACTGACTGCACAGTATTTTCAAAAGCACTTCAAGTTCATGAAAGGCTGAATCTGATGACACTGACTTGTGCCACACGTATTCTGTCATAAGCAGTACATGCAAAATATATTTAAATGTTGATCAGCAGCAGTGTTACCTATGCACAACATAAAGTGTGCTAGGGCAGTACATGTCCTGATCTCACATCATTTTCACAATGTGAAATCTTTTCAGTTTTGACTGAGAGAAACTCGGTGGACACACCCACCTTTCTCAACATGGCCAGGACGACTGGTCTCCTCTTCCTCTCCACCTTCCGTCAGCACTCGACTGTCGTCACTCACGACTGGCTGCAGGCACTCCTTGCCTCTTCTCCCCAGTCCTCTCATCGGTGTGCTGCTACCGTGGCAACCCAGCAGCACCATGGCTTCAGTGTGAGGCTGCTGCTGATGTGGCTGCTGCTGGAGTGGTGAGGTTTCAGGCGAGGGGGCCAACTGACAAGTTGGAACAGTGAAGTCGTCAGCTCTTGAGTGAGACGGAGGAAGGTGTGTGGTCCTTGGCGCATGTTGATCAACTCCGGGTTCATTTGATGGTGGAGCTGGACTCCTTACTTCTGGACTTGTGCCTCGACTCAGAAGAGATCCAGAGGTCTGCTTCTCCGCATCATCTTTCAACAAATTCTGAGCACGCTGGAGAGATCTGTGGGACACGCTCACACGGTCTCCACCTGCAGTTTGGAAACCTACCGTTTCTGGTTTCGGTGCCTCAGGTTCCAGTGACTGTGCAGTCCCCAACTCTTCATCAGACCTCAGTATTCTCTGTGCATGCTGCAGAGCTCTTGTGGACAGACTCACATTCCCTCCCTGTGCTGTTTGAAAGCCCAGTGCTCGAGGTACTGGTGGGTTGATCTCAGCACCTTCTGATTCCATGGCTTCCAGCTGAGTGCTAGAAGATGAATTTTCTGAAGAGCCCAGCACTTTTCTGGCATTTTTCAAGGCATTTTCTGACACGCTGACGGACTTCCCTCCAGCTGTTTGAAATCCATGAAACTTTTGGTCCGAAGGACCAGCTAAGGCATCGCTATCACCCATTCCATTCTTGCTCAAAGTCAAACCACTGATTTCATCAACATCTTTGCTTTCTGTTGAATCCAGCACCTTCCGTGCATGCCAGAGTGATTTCGTCGAAACGGACACTTTGACACCGCTTGCCGTTTGAAAGCCAACGTTTCTCGTAGCCAGTGCCGTCTCGTTACTGCCATTACCTTCATTCTCTGAGCTGAAACCCTGTTTCTCTGAGCACTCAGCTAACACGGCTTTTGCATGGTGGAGGGATTTGGCAGAGACAGTCACTTTCCCTCCTCCAGCAGTCTGAAACCCTGCACACCTCGGTACAATCTGCTCTTCCTCCTTGGCCTGGACTACGTGTTCACCGCTGTTGTCAGAACTGAACAAACCTCTGACGTGGTCGAGCGCATTCTTTGAAAGCGACAAATTGGTTCCGCTTGCTGTCTGAAAACCTTGAAAAGTTCCCGGTGCAGGTGAGGAGGATTGGTGAAGGTGCGCTTCATCCATCGTCATGCCTGCCTGACCAGTACCAGCCTGAAACAGACCCCTGGCATTGCTGAGCGAGTTGTCACCAACTGTTTCATTTTCTACCCTGGCAGTCTGAAATCCCACCTTTGGTGGACCAAACTTTCCATCTGTGTAGCCTTTGCCAGAGCCATGTGGCTGGTCCTGTTCTAACATAAGCCTGACATGGTTCAGAGAAGTTTCCGACACAGCCACATTCCTGCCTTCCGCAGTCTTGAACCCAGAAAAAGACTGTGATGTTGCAACAAGGGATGAAGAGACAGGTTTCATGGTTCTGTCTAAATTCTCCACCTCACTGTCTTCGTCAAAGAGAAGTCTCACTCTTTCTTACTGACTTCACAGAAACCACCACTGCCTTGCCTGAAGCAGTCTGAAATCCAAAACCCAGGGAAGAAGACGAGGTGTCTTTGGTCATTGCCAATGACGCCTTCTCTGTTTCAAAGATACTGTTGACTTTCTCAGAAGACTTGCTAACCACACTCAAGGCACCCCCTCTACTGGAAGCACCCAAACCAGGCTGTGGACTTTGAACAGGACCCACATCCGCAGTCTTCAGCTGCATTGCAGAAGGTACAGGGAGTCTGACTGGACCATGAGGACGAGCAAGTAAGGGTTCTCCAGAAGTGCCTGGGCGGATGGAGCCAGCCGCCAACCCTTCAGCACTCTCGGAGTCACTTTGAAACAGGCTTTGTACCTTTTCCAGTGACTTCTTGGACACTCGCAGAAGATTTCCTCGTGCAGTGCGGAACCCTTGGCAGAGGGTGTCACTCCTAAAAATATCACCTGGCAAGGTCAACAGTTTGTGAGCATCCTTCAAGTTGGAGGTGGCATCAGCTCTGCTTGCTAACACTGCACTGTCAGCGTCAACCGCTTGCTGTGTATCTTCCTGCTGGGAGGAGCTGTTCTGATGGTGAACAGACCTAATGCTGGAGGTCTTCAGGCCTGCGTCCTCAGGGGGGGCATCCCCGAAGCTAGTCTGCTTCCCTGCGACGATCACCTGGCTGATTTGAGTGGAGAACAACTGTGAGAGGCCTGCCGTGATCTGAAAGCCTTCTGAGTCTGCCCCAAACTGGTTTGCATCACCATCGTGTTCCAGAGATGCGTGCAGGGCATCGCCGTCTTTCACGGCATCCTCCTCCACTTCATCTGAGCGGGTTACAGCAAAAACCGAGTCTACCTTGCTTGAACTGCCTGCAGTTTTGTTGAAGCCAGGTTCAGACTCTTCAATGACCTTCGGAGAGCTGGAGTATGCGGAAAAGGGCACAGGCACTCTCAGGTCACCACCAGCATCAGTTTGTTGCCCATGTTGCTGTTGTTCACCATCATCTGTCTCATCACGCTGTTCAGGCATATGGCCAGGCTTGGAATGCTTTCCACCCCTCCACTGGCTTGGAGTGAACGGGCTTGCGATGTCTGTCCAAGACAAGTTGGCCAAAGAATCGACTGGGCTTGTAGTTGTACCTCCTTCCTCAGGATTCCCCTCGATGAACACACCATCAGATGTGTCGCTGGGTTCATCTGAACTTTCTCCACGTCTCTGCTTGCAAGAACCTGGGTCTTCTCCAACCGCAACAGTCCTCAGTCTTTTGGGGCTCCGTGACAAAGTCTTGTCACTGGAAGGCGTCACCAACTCGGCCTTTCTTTTGACAAGTTTACCCTCCACTGTTTCGGTGTCCACTGCCGCACAAGCCTCGTCAGCATCAAATGCTTCAGAGAGCACTTCCTCCAAGCCTTTCATTTCACCACTGGCCTCAAGTGGGCCATTTTCCGTCTCCTCCAGTCCTCCTCCATAACTCTTCTCCTCTTTAATAGCATCAAGCGACACGAGAGTGGCAGCTGCAGCATCTGCTCCAGACACCGAGTCCCACTCGCAGCAGTCTTTGCCCTCCATCCACACCACGCCCCCGCTGACCTCCACCTGACTGGTGTCCAGCTCCTTCTCCAGGCAGCTGATGTCCAGCATGTCCTGTTCCAGGTCACTGGAGTCAATCTCCTGGTCCTGACCCTCCCCGAATGACTCGCCACGCATGTTTTCATCGCCGAAAGTGGAGTCTGCTATCTGGTCTGGTATGCTGGAGTCGAAGTCCGGCTCCCTGATTTGAAGGGGCATGCCCTGGGCGAAACCTGACTGTTTCTGGTCATCATCTGGAGCTTCTTCCTCACAGTTTGATAAATAGTTCAGGTCAGCGTGGGAGGTGGTGGAGTCCTTCTCTTCGTAGGAAACATTTTCGTCACACCTCAAGGATTCAAAAGAAACGCTCACCATGCCCAGAGACTTGCGCGAGCCTTGGGAAGGTATGTCAAGTGGTGCTCCTGAACACTGCCTCAAGAACTGTTCATCCAATCCAAGATGTGAGTCTGAGAAGGCATGCTTTTCATTTTGCACAGACAGAGACGGAGCCAATTTCTGAGGCATCGATTCAGCCTGTGTCAGTTCATACATGTCACGTGAAAGTTCTGTCAGCACAGCATCAGACATTTCTTCATCTGAGGGGTTTGTGCTGTTGTGGTTTGCATCAACATTGCAAGGACTCCGCGTGAGACTGTTGGCACTCTGAGCGACGTTTTTTTCACTGCCTAACTCCTCCCTTGCATGGTGCCTGGCCTGCTGGATCTGACTTTGATTTTCTCCAGCTCTAGAAACTTGCGGCTCCGCTCCTGTTGAAGGTTCAACTGTTCTGTCCTCATCCAACTGGCAATTTTCTTTGCAGCCCATCTGCTCCATGCTTTCAATGTCCCACACGTATTCATCATCATCATCAGAAAAGTCATCTGAATGCTTTCGCTTTGAGCCATTATTTTCTTCCTTCAAGTCCACCTTGCTGAAATGGTGCAGTATGGTGTTCTTCTGAGTTCCTTTGGACTGTTCTGTTTCCTGAGACTTGCATCTTTCCCCATCTGGCTCCTTCTTTGTAAGCTTGGGCGGCTTAAAAGGTCTGAAGCCTTGGGGAACATTATGATAAGGCCCTGACAACAAAGGTGCTTTGAATGACAAGTTCAGTTCTGCCTTCTCAGTGACTTCAACTGACGTTACCAAAGAGCCATGCTTTGATAACAGGGGCACAGGGAAGTCCAACATTTCCGAAGCTGGGAATGAGGGTTGGGCATCTTGAACTTGAAGAGAATCTGCAGAAACGCTCAGCTCCTTCTCCACACACTTCCACAGCTCCACTGCTCTCTGCTGAGCTTTGGATGAAAGACTCACAGCTTTCCCACCTGCCGTTTTGAATCCCACGTCATCAGCAAGCATCTCAAAACCCAATCCTGGGCGCTCTGCTCCATCGCTAACGTTACAATGTGCAGAACCTTCACCTGAAAGTCTTGCTGCTTTGCTGGGAATGCTGTAACTGTGGCTCATTTTTGTTTTTGCAGAGATGGTACTTTCATGGTCAAGACTAAGAGCCACCACAGCAGAATCGCTGTCTGCATCACAGGGAAGGCTTTCGTCGCTCTGCAGTTCTTTTTCCACTGCTTTCCACATTTCTTCTGCTTTCCTCTGACCTTTCGAAGACAAAACGACATCCTTGCCACGAGCGCTTTTAAAGCCACTGAACTTGGAAGTGTCTGCGGTCTTGTGCATATCATCAGTGTTACAGGAAGCTGACACACCCACAGACTTGATAGGAATCCAAAAATCTCTTGGCTGTCCTCGGGGGTCTTTCTGGAAGTCTGTGTGAAAAATCTTTGGGGTCACTGTGGCATGACCAAGAATCTGATGCTTTCTTCACATTACTGTGGGAACATGCTTTATCCACGGCCACATCTTCTTCCTGGAAGAGAGCTTCTGCTGTGGCCAGTGCTTTCTCTGTTGGCTTCACCAGCCTTCCTGCTGCCGATCTGAAGCCTGCATATCCACCAGGGACTGCGGAAGACACGATGCCAAGCATTCCGGAAGCTTGGTCTCCTTGTAGACAAGGGCCAGAGGAAGGTTTGGGTGTCTGTTTCAACTGCAAGTTTTGGACTGTTCGTGAAAATTCTGGCATGGGACTGGCTTCTGAAGGCAGCACACCTCCACAGAATTTCACTAGTTGAGGACACAGAACTGGTTTTTCAGGACTGTTTTCTAGCATATTTACAACACTGTTGGTGCTCATGGACATCCTGAGTGCTTCTGAGCAGAGCTTTTCAGAAGCAGAA
Source organism: Alviniconcha marisindica (assembly GCA_018857735.1). NCBI lineage: Eukaryota > Metazoa > Mollusca > Gastropoda > Provannidae > Alviniconcha > Alviniconcha marisindica. Next base: position 410,523 of record JABMCL010003243.1, read on the forward strand.
ATTTCATTTGCTGTTTGACAGTCACTCTCTGTACCATCATCAGTTGGCATTTCTGAATTCATGTTTAAAACGCTCCCCTCAGTAGCAACTGACTTCGGCAGCATTCTTCTATTATTCAGTTTCATGGTAAGGCCACCGGTCTCTTTTTTCTGCTCAGTTTCAATGCCATCATCCTCTGTTTCCTGCTCAGTTTCAACACCACCAGTCTCTGTTTCCTGCTCAATTTCAACACCGCCATTCTCTGCTTCCTGCTCAGTTTCAACACTGCCATTCTCTGCTTCCTGCTCAGTTTCAACACCGCCATTCTCTGCTTCCTGCTCAGTTTCAACACCGCCATTCTCTGCTTCCTGCTCAGTTTCAACACCGCCATTCTCTGCTTCCTGCTCAGTTTCAACACCGCCATTCTCTGCTTCCTGCTCAGTTTCAACACCGCCATTCTCTGCTTCCTGCTCAATTTCAACACCACCATTCTCTGCTTCCTGCTCAATTTCAGCGCCACCAGTCTCTGTTTCCTGCTCAGTTTCTGCGCCACACTTTGACTGAGACAACAACTCCTGGGAGAAGTCCACGTCACACAGCAGTTCCGTCTGCAAATCCTCCTCAAGGTCAGCCGGCTGGTCTGCAGCTGGAGGTCCTCCTTCACGCTGACGGCCCCCGATGCCTGGCCGTGCACCAGTGGCAGCTGTAGGCAGAGATGAGCTTAATGCCTGCAATGAAGCAGACTGTGTCTTGAGAGTTGTTGATACAGATCCCCTGGCAGTGAGATGAGGGGCTGGAGGCAACGAGGAGGCTGCTGAAGAAGATGGCTGCGCTGGTGGAGAGCCTGTGGTTGGAGATGAGGGTGTGGCGGTGAGATGCGGGGCTGAAAGCAACGAGTAGGCTGCTGAAGAAGGCTGCACTGGTGGAGAGCCTGTGGTTGGAGACAAGCACGCAGTGCTGGCAGGCAGAGCTGCAGTGCTGCTGCAGGCATCTGTCTGCTCTGCTGGTGAGCAGCTTGCTCTCAAGGTGGACGCTACCTCTGACAACGTTGGTGGTGCTGCTTCTTTGGATGCTGCTGCTGCTTTTCCTAGCGTGCTGAGACGGATGCTGCTTTCCTCCCCTTCTGCTTGAGGCTTGCCCCTTGCAGGAACTTGAGCCATCTCGCACATAGTTTCATACAAAGTTGTTGTCAGCTTCTGCCCATCCGCCAGCAGCGCAGTTTCAATGTCGCATTCCTCCATGGCACAGTCATCAATCTCTGACCAGTCAGGTTCCTCTTCCATCACCATCGGCTTGTATTCCATGTACACTTTGAAGAGGATGTCTTCCTTGCCTTTGGAGTTGCCTTCTCTGTCCATCTCTGCATCACTGTTCTTGCCGTTGGTGTAACTTTCAGAAGCATTCTCATTCTTGTTTGGGGTGGACAGTGTGCTGGAGGTGGCCAAAGCTGGTGACTTGGGTGCGATGGCGGCAGTTTGGTTTGAAGCGTTGCTTGCAGTATTGCGAAGATCCTCTGAAGGTGCTGTCAGGACGGGATGTCTGCCTTCAGGCGTGGTTGACAGCCTGTCACCGGCATCCTGAAACTCAACCAGACAGATTGAACGATAAATTTCAAACAGTTTTATGTGGCAAGTCCAAGCAGTCAGATGTGAATAAGTTTTGTAACATTCTCCATCAATGATTAAAGGTGCAAGCTGTTGTTTGTGCCTGTTAAACAGTCTTGACAGGCTGACTCGTCACCAAGCACAAGCTGCATTTTCAGACTTTGCAGTTCTCCGTGGGCAGTCCCGTTGAGCTTTGTTTGTCAGGCCTACTACCTATAGACTGAAACACCTTCAAATAATATCAGCAACAAACACAGCCCTCAATATCAATATGAAACAAAGTTTGATTTTTCAAAACAAAACAAAAAACCTTCTGCCAAAATTATTACATAAATTAACAAACAAGAAACACCACAATGATGCATCCTGCTTCACAGAACCTTTTCATTGCCCCACCCCATCACAAGCACACAATGAAAAAAAACAGCAATCTGGAAATCGTTACATTGGTGCAGACTGAGTCAGCTGGAGGCTTGACAGCGACACCAGGGGCATTGAAGTCGTACACATTCTGTGGGCAGGTCTCCATGATCTGGGAAGAACTGGGGTACAGGAAACGTGGCGTCTTTCTCAGGCCAAGCCGCAGCTTAGGTGGGGCCACACTGAAATGTAGTCAGATTGGGATCATCTAGCTGTTTGCGGGGGAAATGAGAGAATGGGTAAAGAAAACATTCCACAACACAACTGAAACAGTGAAAGCAGTCAGATTTGGATCATCAAGCTGTTCAAGGGCTAAATGAGAGAATGGGTAAAGAAAACATTCCACAACACAACTGAAAACAGTCAGATTTGGATCATCTAGCTGTTTCAGCGGGAAATGAGAGAATGGGTACAGCAAAACATTCATTGTTTGAGGGGGAAATGAGAGAATGGGTAAAGAAAACATTCCACAACAAACTGAAAGCAGTCAGATTTGGATCATGCAGCTGCCTGAGGAGGAAATGATAGAGGAGGATCATCTGGGGAGAATGAGAGAACTGGTGGAAACAAAACTGAAATATAATTATGTATCAGTCTTGAAATATTCATGTTTTACTTTTAGCATTCTTGCATACACATGCTAATATGTACGCGTGTGTGTGTGTGTGTACATGCGCATGTATGTTTGCATTCATGCGTGCACGTGTGTGGATACATACCGCACATTTTTTATTTTACTATCTTTCTTTCATTTGGAAACAACAACAAACAAAAAATCATTCCAAGCACCTAACCACATATGAGAGCTCACCTTTTAGCAGGAGGAAGTGCATTCTCTGCCTTCTTTCCACCAGATGTTGCTTCCTTCTGAATCTTCTCGGTAATTTCCACACTCTGAGGCTCCACCGTAGATATTCTCCCCTTACTCTGTACACCCACAGTCCCACCGGAATCCTGCGATGTCTCTGCCACTGGAGTTTTTCCAACAGAACCCCTGGCCTGATTCATGGGGCCAGAATTACCAGACCAAGGGACCTTTTCATGCGAAGGTGGGGACTTCAGCAGAGACTGCACGTTGTGGGACTTCACTAGAGACTGCACGTTGTTTACCTGCACCTGTCCTTGGACTTCCCCCTCTCTGAGCGGGGCACTTTCAGTCCCTGCTTTGTCAGGTGCAGCAAGCGAGGGCATCTTTGCTGATCTTGTCCTGACTTCATCTCGGTCAGGATAAACCAATGGCTCCAGTGACCTTGAAGTAGTTGCGCTCTCTGTCCCAACAGTGCAAACCTCGGTAGTCTGAAGTCTGGTGGCATCCAGAGTCTTGACATTTTCAGCTGCGGGTGTTGTCGCTGTCTCTGAAGTCAGGAGTGTTGGGGCGAAACAGTCCTCTGTAAGAGAGGGAGAGGCAGCCAACACTTTCTCCCATTCCTTTCCATCACCATTCTTCACTTCACACTCACTTCCCCCATTATTTGAGCACACTGTGGTAACCACTGATGCTTGTCCCACGTCTTTTTGCTCTTTCTCACCGACATCATCAGGGGTTGCAAGCCTCCTCCTAAGCTTGTCCTTCGACTTCAACGGTCAGTGCTTTCCCCTTGCAGTCTGCAGCAAACCGAACTCTTTTCGAGGAGGATAACATCTGGCGTTGTTTTCCTGAAGATCTAAGAATTGAAGGAGGAGTAGACAAAGTCCGTGGATAAGCATGATTTGCTGTGTCCCCTTTCACAGGGGTTTTCCCAAAACCGTTGTTGATAACATCCATTTTGCAAGAAGTGCTGTTTTTAATCAGAACATTCTGGTTGGTTGCTTCATCAGAATTTGGGATGCCAGCTTCTGCCTCTTCAAATGGATAATCTGAAACTCTAGGTGTTGTCTGCAGTCCAGTTTGGCCATTCCTGACAGACTTTTCCACCAACACATGTCCAGACTGAGGACTTCTCTCAGCACCCACTTTGCTGAATGCTGAAGAGTGATCTTTTCCGGAATCATGCTCAGTGTCTGCTTCAGCCACTGCTGGCACTGGTTCCTCTTTGTCAAGGTTTTCCAGTGCTGAACCAGTGCTTTCTCTCTTCACCCCTTTCCCAGGTGCATGTCTCCGCCATTTTGCTGAAGTCTCGGGGCTGCTGAAGAAGTCTGTCTTCTCACTCTCGTGAGCATTGGCAAGATTTTTTCGAGTGCCTCTTTTACTGAGTGACTTTCTGTGCCTATGGAGGGCCGGAGACATGGGAGGGTCATTTACTGAAAGCATAGCCGATGAAAGAGATGCATCTGATTTTGGTGCAGAAGTGTTGAATCTTCCTTGGCCTGGGGTTTGCCAACCACTGCCATCAGCAGTTTGATCTGGAAAATCTGCCGACGATACGCTAGCTTTCAAATCCAAACCTACAACCTCTGCTTTCAAAATGTCATGACAATTGGGCTGATGCGGCCGTTTGGGAATGCTCTTTGATTCACCACCAGCACCATCTGGAATTAAATCTGATGAAATGTGGTTCGTGCCAGGCGTAGACACTGCAAATCTCTGGCCAATGAGTGGCCTTTCCAGTGGTGCATCAAGTTGCATGACACACGCAGAAAGAGTGCCACCTTTCCTCACCGGTGTGGAGGTGAGAGAATGACACCTCCTTGTTGAGCAGGCGTCACGGCAAGGGCGATCTTCCCTCAGGCTCAACGCCTTGAACCTGCTGGTCCTCGGGGTGGACGTCCGCCACAACGGCACCCTCTCCTCACCCTCCCCCAGCGGCGAGGACCACCCCACCTCCGGCAGCAGACTCCCTGGCACCCTGTCCTGAACACCACTCTCCTTCCAAGCGTCACTATTCGTGTACGAGTTTTCATCAAACAGGGGACTTTGCGTTGATTTGTTTCCTGAGCAGTGAATCTCCACAACAGGAACCTGGCACTGTTCACAGGAGCATGGTTTCGCCCTCACACCGGAACCGCTCATCTCTCTCCTTTCAGTTGTCTTGCAAGGACATGTGCCTTGGGGAGCAGCGAGGGGCAGGTCAGGGGCAAACAAAGACGTGGACGCTTCCTCCTGTTCGATGGTAATGTTGGCATCCGTTTCCCCAAGCTCGCTGTCTGCTGCAGAAGTGTTCGGGGAGAAGAGCACCCGAGCTGGACCCTGCGTCAACAAAATGGAACACAAATTCTGAACCTTCCCTCCTGATTATGCATTATAAACAACAGGTCCGCAGTGAAAATAAAAAGTAAACAGTATCGCATGATGCATAAACTCTTGTAAACTTCCCATCCAAATACCTGTAAACATCCCATCCAAATATATCAGAGTACTGGTTCATTTTTTTTTTTTAAGTCATCCAAATACTTGTAAATTTTCCATCCAAATACATCAGAGTACTGGTTAAAAAAATTGTAAACTCGTAAATGCTGTCAAAAGTAAACATAACAACAATCCTAACTAGTAACATCTCACCTTTTGCCTCTCCTCTTCCTCTGTGACTGAAAATTCTGAAAAGGACAGAGGGGAAAAAAGGTTAAATCATGATCATGCCACTGGCTGCTCCTGTCTCAAACTTATAAATTTCCTGGTTTCACAACCAGACATCAGAAATTTAGCAGACTTTGATCCAAAATGCTGTTAGCGCTAAAAACAGCAACAACAACAAAAGCAACTGGTCAGGTAACTGAAAGCAAAGAGATGGCACATCAAAACATTATCCACTGTTCAAGAGTGTGTGCACATCAATATATTGAACTGTTCTGAATTCAACTCTTTACAATTCAAAAATGAAATCTGAAGTAGTATAAAGCTTAATCATAATGGAATTTATCACCATCGACAATGCAAAGAGATAATCTTACAGATCTTCAAACCAAGAGCCAATGTTAAAGTTTTTGTATGACAACCAGCTACCCAGCAGTCACTTTATAGGCCAAACAAAAAAACAAAAAAAGTCACTTTATAGGCCAAACAAAAAAACTAAAAAAGCTGTTGCTACATTAACCCAATGTTCTGACATTATTTTATTTAAAAATATATTTTTTTAAATAAAATGGAGAAGAAAAAAAGAGAGAGAGAAAGAGAGAGAGAGACAAAATATCAGGGAGAACTTTAAATCTAATAATAGATAGAAACAAGCTAATTACTTTAGCAATAGCCATGTTACCTTAAGCAGAGGTATTTTTGATCAGCCTTGTGTACATGAATCAACACACAAGTAGTGTTTGAAAGCTGTCATGCATGCCGGGTGAGAGTTACCAAACAGACGATTCAGATCTTTGTTGTTATGCTTGCGTGACATCTTTTGAACACTGACTAACTCCCTTGTGTAAATAGGCGATTCAGATCTTTGTTGTTATGCTTGCGTGACATCTTTTGAACACTGACTAACTCCCTTGTGTGTCAATTCTGCATGAATGCTCTGGGCCATGGTCTGTTTCAGACTTGTGTACATGAATACAAGATACAACAAATGCACCAATGATGTAACAATCACTGAGCAACGCTAGACCCACTTTCCACAGCAGCATTGGGTGGTGTTGCCATGGAGCTGGACCAGGAGAGGTCAGCACTGTCCATGCTGAAGGCCAGCAGTTGGTGTCGGTCACCTCCGCCATCCCCATCAAAGCCATCAAGGCCAAAGCCCAGGCTGGTGGCGGTGCTGTTGTTGTGGCCGTCATCCTCACTGCTTGCACTTTTGCTGAGGGTGGTCGACTCCAACACTGGGCTAGAAGCCATGTTTCTTGTTATTATAATAATAATAATAAAAGTATAAAACACAGAAATCTTGTCCATAGAGACTATTTTTTCTCTCTCTTTTTCTTCTGCGTTATCATGGCGCTCAGTAGCATTATGCAATTTATAAACAAATACACAAACTCTCAATCTGATTTGTTTTTTCAGTTTCACGCTGTAGCCTGTGTGAAAGGCACGAGAACCTATGGGTGTATTTTGATACACCTACATCATCTCCCTACAAGTATTGAGCACAGGCACCACAGAAAAAAACAAGACACAAATTTTACAGAAAGAAAAACAACCCAAATTTAACTGAAAGAAACAAGACACAAATTTACGGAAAGACAAACAACACACATTCAACAGAAAGATACAAGACTGAAAGAAACAAGACACAAATTTCACAGAAAGAAACAAGGCCCAAATGTTACAGAAAGAAAAACAACACAAATTTCACAGAAAGAAACAAGACCCAAATTTCACAGAAAGAAACAAGACACAAATTTTACAGAAAGAAAAACAACCCAAATTTAACAGAAAGAAACAAGACAAAAAAATTACAGTTCGAAAAACAACACAAATTTAACAGAAAGAAACAAGACAGAAAGAAAAACAACACAAATTTCGGAGAAAGAAACAAGACAAATTTAACACTGGAAACAATTCCAACCTCTCAGTCTCAGACAGCAATGTGGGCCACAAGGCAGGAGAGTTGTACTGTAACACTTTCTTCACTGGGCAAGGGGTAGATGCTGGGACATGAGTTAAAGCATGTACACATCTATACATTTACGTAACATTAAGGACAGATGAAATATGGTTGACTCAGCTGGCATAGTACAGTACAAGACAGCACAGCACAGAACAACTTTACTGTGTAGAGAAAGTTGCCCTCTGGTTCATCATTTACAATTATATTTAAACCATTCAATACATTTCATAATAAAACATCAACAATTCAATAAAACATGGAGCACTAGCCTAGAAGGCTCAAATACAAAAACAGTATATGCATTAATACACACACATGTACAGTACACACACACACACACACACACACAAAGAAAGCAACTTAACACTATAACAGTAGTACTAGTAGTAGCACTAGCAGTAACATCCAGTCATCCACAAAGGTCATATCAGGGCAAAACACAAATAATCAAATGACAAATAATATCTCATTTGAGACATTATTATACTGGGAGAGAGATGAACTCATGAAGCAATGAAACTGATGTCAAGTGAACCAGGAAAGCAGAAACCAGAAAGACAGAATTCCTGTTACTGTGTTAGTGGAATAGTGCTTTTACTTTCAGGAGAGAAGTATTAATAGCTCTAGTTACAAGTAAAAAGGCACAACTAAAAAATATATGTACCAGAAACAATTAGAACACCCCCAGAAGGACAAGGAGACCACCCTGTTTGTCTGTTAGCTGGGACTATTTCTCTTTGATGCCATTCATGTTCACTGGTCAGGTTTTCAAACCATGCTTCACTGCTGGGGCCCAGACCTGAAATATACATCACTTGTTGTTGTAAATGTTGATATAAACTTTTATAAAAAAATATAAACTAATAAAATTAAAAAGGCACAATATAGTTTAATAACAAAGAACCTTTCAGTTCCAATAGTTATAGTGTAATAACTGAGTCGTTACACATGACAATTTTTGTTCCTCTGCCAAAGCGAGTACTTAAACTCCATCAGTGTAATATTACTAATATTGTTAATAATATTATTAGTTAATCATATCAATTATAATATATTATGTATAAAACAGTAAGTAACTGACTTTCTCTCTTTGTCTTTTGCAGTAAATACAATAATAGAAAACAGAAGAAACATCTGGAACATATGTTATATTAAAGCATGTTACATAAACTTAAGTATAAATTATACAGAAAACAGTTTTACATGACTTTTAGTTATACTATCATATTATTCAAATACACATTATAATACAAATGCCTTGCATATTTGCAAGGAACTCTGGAGGTGAAAATTACAAAAAATATACTGTAGTACTTAACTTAGTGATTTACACCCAGTCAACCAGCACAATTATATCATTATATAATTTTATAAAATAACATTAACGATAATGATATAATAACATAAGAATATATATATATATATATATATCCAGAGACCAAAATAATATCAATCTGTTCACCTGTTTTTAAGTCCTGGAAAGAAATGGTGTTTGTCCACTGTCGTTGCAGTTGAGGTTTGCATAACTCGTTTGATGTCATCAATGTCTGACAGCCACATTGCAGCCTCCCACTAGTGCCAGTGCCAGTCCTGTCTTTATGCTTCATGCTTCACATCAGAATGAAGTATTATCTGAGAAAAAAAAGAGAAGCAAATTTGCAAAACATTATGTTTGGTTATTCTTCACTTCAGTGAGCACTGGTAACAGAATTGGAAAAATCTAGTCCAGTCAAAATGTCATAAGATGATGCAGAAACATTTTTTTGTTTCGTTGTTGTTGTCATTAGGTCTGCGGCCACCTCACTGAAGTTTCAATATCAAGAACAAATGAAAGCCGAATGACTTGGCATACAGTTTCCAATATAACTTGAGCATTCTTAATATACCAGCTTCTTACATTCTTATGTTTACAAGTTACTAAGTAATCATAAGCGCTACTGAACATACTTACTAAGTTACTACAATACTAGTGTGGGAACATGACTGACATTACCAACTTACTACTAAAAATATTATTATTGTACTAATACTAAATCTAGTAAGTACTACACAAATAGT
>JABMCL010003243.1:425000-427154 GCA_018857735.1 Alviniconcha marisindica
TGACTTTGCATGGAGTTTCCAACACGTACGAGGCCCTTACAGTCTGACCGTCTGTGAGTTTTCTTTTCTTCTTTCTTGATGGCCTTTGATTGTCGTATCTCAGTTAAAGTTTTGGTCGTTAATTATGTTTGTTTTTGATGGTCGTCAGTATCATAGTCCCGTCAGTCACGAGTGCGCGGTGACCGTTACAAAGGGGACAAAGAGCTTCTTTAGCCTATCTAATTGTCACTTGACTGGTTTTTACCCCGCCCCCACCAGGATGGGAAAACACTTTGCTAGTTATGATCGTTGCTGTTGTTGCTTTTGTTGTTGTCGTTGTTGTTGTTGTTCTTCTTCTTCTGCTTGTTCTTTTTCTTTTTCTGCTCTTTGTCCCTTCTCCGGCTTTTTCTTTTTCTGCTCTTTGACCTCCACTTTTTCTTTTTCTGCTCTTTGTCCTCTGTTTCTTTTTCTGCGCTTTGTCCTTTTTTCTTTCTTTTTGCTCTTTGTCCTCCTCTTTTTCTTTTTCTGCTCTTTGTCCTCGGCCTCCTCTTTTTCTTTTTCTGCTCTTTGTCCTCGGCCTCCTCTTTTTCTTTTTCTGCTCTTTGTCCTCCACCTTTTCTGTTTGTGCTCTTTGTCCTCCACTGCTTCTTTTTCTGCTGTTTGTCCTCCACCTTTTCTGTGTCTGCTCTTTGTCCTCCACTGCTTCTTTTTCTGCTGTTTGTCCTCCCCTTTTCTGTGTCTGCTCTTTGTCCTCCACTGCTTCTTTTTCTGCTGTTTGTCCTCCCTTTTCTGTGTCTGCTCTTTGTCCTCCACTGCTTCTTTTTCTGCTGTTTGTCCTCCCCTTTTTTTGTGTCTGCTCTTTGTCCTCCACTGCTTCTTTTTCTGCTGTTTGTCCTCCACCTTTTCTGTGTCTGCTCTTTGTCCTCCTCTTTTTCTGTGTCTGCTCTTTGTCCTCCACTTTTTCTGTGTCTGCTCTTTGTCCTCCTCTTTTTCTCTTTGTGCTCTTTGTCCTCCTCTTTTTCTCTTTGTGCTCTTTGTCCTCCTCTTTTTCTGTGTCTGCACTTTGTCCTCCCTTTTCTGTTCTGCTCTTTGTCCTCCCTCTTTTCTTTCTGCTCTTTTCCTCCTCTTTTTCTGTGTCTGCTCTTTGTCCTCCACTTTTTCTCTTTTGCTCTTTGTCCTCCTCTTTTTCTGTGTCTGCTCTTTGTCCTCCTCTTTTTCTGTGTCTGCTCTTTGTCCTCCTCCGCCTCCTTGAGAAGAAAGGAAAGATCCTTCCCCGAAACATTTTTGGTCGAACATGTAGACGGGATCAGTTTTTAAAACAATGAAATGTTGGACTTTTCTGTCACGTGTGCCGTTGGGCACAATGAATTACAAATGTCTTCCCCTTACCCCCCAAACCCCCCTCTTTAGTCCACCCAACGGTCGTAATATGAGACAGGCCAGGTGTGACACCTGACAGTGTTTTGTACATACGATCCCACTAATCGTTACTCGCGACCGACACTGGTTCAGTATGAAATCAACGGATATGTGTGTGTGTGTGTGTGTGTAGGGGGGGGGGGGGGGAGGGGGGGCGGGAGGGGGGTGAGGGGTGGGTGTGGGGGAGGAAAATTTATTTTGACTGTGTTTGTTCTTTGCTTTGTAATGGGCTATGGGTCCAATTTGGGGAAATAGAACATAAAATAGTACCTTATTATTACCATTACTACTATCATTGTTATTATAATTATTTTCTAGTACCCTCGTAAATAAATATTTTATTTTCTCTTCTCTTCTCTCACTATCTCACTAATATGTCCATTGCTTTTCAGTACCACTACCGAATGTGACTCGATTGTTCTCCCCATGAAATGGGCCAATGGCCTTTATTCATTAAACCATCAATCAATCAATCAAGTCAATCAAATATATATATATATATATATATATAATATATATATATATATATATATATATATATATATATATATATATATATATATATATATCTCTTCTCCCGTCCCTGATAAGCGTTATGGTTTCTGTGGACCCTTAAGCACCATGTTTACTTACTTTCTCTCTCTCTCTCTCTGTCTCTCTGTGTGTTGTGGTCTTTTGTGTGTGTGTGTGTGTGTGTCTGTCTGTCTGCTGTCTGTCTGTCTGTCTTGTCTCCTTTTTTTCTGTCCTTTTGTCTCT
>JABMCL010003116.1:5000-10000 GCA_018857735.1 Alviniconcha marisindica
TTCGTGTGTAGGTATTTTGTCTGTTTTGGGTTGAATTTGATGAGTTGTATTTTTCTTATTTGTTGAAAATGCTTGACCTGTGAGTGCATGTGTTGACGCGGCGTGTAACTGGTAGGGTTGACTGTTTTGGATGTGTGTGTGCCCTCCAGACTCTAAGATAAAGTACTCTGTGTTTTATGTGTACTTATGTTCATATATTAATATACTGTGTGCTATTTTACTTGTATTTTTATGCAGTCGTAAGGCAAATTTCTATGTTATTCATAGACAATAAAGATTCTGTATTCTGTAGATAGTTGACAAGCTGTAGTGTGTTCTGGCTTGGATCGGCAACCAATGAAGAGCTTGAAGAAGAGGTTGCAGAAGAGTCTAAAAGAGAAGAATATGTGAATCTGGTGTTTCTACAGGCGTGTGCACAAGCAGTGAAGCCTATGAGTCGATTCTTTCCCAGTACTACACTTAAGCCAAAAGGTGAGTGTCAAAGATGTTCTGTCCTGTTTGCCACACATGTTGCAGGTTGAGTCTGCTATGAGTAAATTGTCTGCAGCCCCCTTCCTATTAACCCCATCTGTGTCGTTTTTAATCAGTGTTATTACAATATTATTATAATACAGCCACTGTACTGTTCTTGGGTGCCTCAATTCACTTGCTTTGTTGTCATTGTCGTTGTTGTTGTTCAAGTAGGTATTGTGAAGCGCTTCCAGTCCAGTTGAGATGGGTCGCTCTAGAACTCTTCTTCTTCTGATTATTATTATTGTTGTTGTTGTTGTTGTTGTTGTTAAAAGTTAAGCAACTTTAAGAAGTAAGGAGGCTAATTCGCTTAATGTTCTCATTGAATAAAGCCAAATAACGATCTATGAAGTTCGACGATGATTTGTCAAATCACGGACAGTGTGGGCGATCACTTTGGTATTTTATAGCTTTGCATTTCCTGGCTCAGTGTTTGTCCGTATGCCTGGCGTTCATTCCTACAATATTAGTAGCTACTGTGCTGTTGCTGGGTGTCTTAACTCACGTCTGCCGACTGCAAGCTGATACTTGAAGCTGTCTAGCCGAAGCAAGCTAATAATATGGCTTTGCTATACCGTGACATGAATTTAACGACTCTTGCACATAAGCTTTTCACGCGTACGAACTAATGGCCAAAGTGGTAATTTTAACACTCGCCAAGCATGTTTTTCACGTGTCCTACACGCGGTGTAAATCCACATGTTGAATGGAGGTAGACGATCTTGAATAAGCCTTCCTGTTGAGGTTTTGTGGAAGCAGTTTAATGAGGTTTGAACATTTGCGCATTGATATAAAAAGGTTGGTTACATTCTTATTCTTCTTTTTGCGCTGGAGTTTCAGAAGCACGCTAACTTGGTCGCCTTTTCTTTCATGGGGCGTAACACGCACACAATTTCTTTTTTTCTTTTTCTTTTTTTTAAATCGTACGTTTTATTACAGACGGGGAAGGTAGGGGGTGGGAGGCGAGGGACTGGGGGGGGGGGGGGGGGGTACATATGCCCCAAGTCACTCCAACCAAGACCGCCACCACCAGGACAATAGATATTAAGGTGGTAAGGAACCGGCCAGTGCAAAGCAGTTACTGATGTACTTTGCAATTTGATGCTTCAATCGTTGTAGGGACCACAGTCACGAAGACAATGTCCACAGAAACAGCTGTTGAGAACTTAGCTGCGCGACGCAGGGGCCATTCAAAATTTATACTACGGCCCACGCCGGCCAGGCGCCACCCCTGCTCTTCTCGGGCCGCTGCGTTTACATAATACCTATGATTGCAGTCGCCTAGAACTGAATGACTCGTCGTCCTTTTAAACACAACCCCTGTCCGCCATGATGCTTCCAGATCTGGCACCGACAAACATAACCAGATGACGCGCAATGGAATATGACAGAATTCACGTTGTCTTGTATTTCCGTATTATTTTGAATACAAAGCTCGTTTAAACCAAAGAATGCCAGCCGCGTTCATTCCTACCCTGGACAAGAGCAGAGCATAGCTCAATGGTAGAGCGTCGGGCATGTGATCCAAAGGTCACGGGTTCGATTCCCCGCATGAGCGACGGGAGAATTATCTTCTCCAGAATCAAGTTTCTGTGCTGACTCTTACTTCGGTATCCGTTCCACCACCGTGTTACCGCAGTAGCACGTAAAAGATCCAGGTCATTCTTCAGGCGGCACTGAGATAACAGCTAAACACACATGCACCCTACGTATGTGGCTTCGAATAACACTGTAAAAAAACAGCGCACGGTAGTTTGGTCGTGTACATAGAGCCTGCGGCGAGACGGCAGCAGTTTCACGCGGCACCAGCCATGTAACAACCAAACAGCGCTGCAAGTACACAGCTTCGGTGGATATTCAAAACGCGCTGTGTAAAGCTACAGTCACTAATTCAGAGTCGCATACGACTAGAGCACTGTCACTCTGCTCAGAAGCAGAGAACATCTCTATAGAAAAAGCATCAGACTACATAAAAAGGATCGGACTACATAAAAAGGATCAGTCTACATAAAAAGGATCAGTCTACATAAAAAGGATCAGTCTACATAAAACGATCAGCCTACAGAAAAAGGATCAGTTTACATAAAAAGGATCAGTCTACAGAAAAACGATCAGCCTACAGAAAAACAGTCTACAATAAAACGACCAGTCTACATAAAACGATCAGCCTACAGAAAAACGATCAGCCTACAGAAAAACAGTCTACAATAAAACGACCAGTCTACATAAAACGATCAGCCTACAGAAAAACGATCAGCCTACAGAAAAACAGTCTACAATAAAACGACCAGTCTACATAAAACGATCAGCCTACAGAAAAACGATCAGCCTACAGAAAAACAGTCTACAATAAAACGACCAGTCTACATAAAAGCAACAAGTCTACGTAAAAGCAATCAGTCTACAATCAAACGTCCAGTCTATATAAAAGCAACCAGTCTACAAGAAAACGATCAATCTACAAGATCAGTGTACATAAAAACATCCCTTCTACAATAAAAACGATCAGCGTACGTAAAAACGATCAGTCTACACAAAACATTTAGTCTATAATAAAACGATCAAGGGAGGTGCAGATGCCAGCAGAGTCTCTCCATTCGCCTGTGGGCGACCCCTTGTGCATGTGTATTTGCCACTGCTAAGCCATTTCCTGAATGAAAGTATTATGGGAGGAAATATGTGTGACAGTAGGGGGCTTAACAGTAAGGCTTAATGACGGTTCCACGCCTTTCTCGCGTTATTGAAGGAGAGCAGGCGACACGAGCAACTGAATACTGAACAGAATGTTGGAAGAAGAGTGCCACCGTCTCTTCTTTTGCGGTGTCGAAGACAGTGTCCACGTGACGCCATAACTTGGTCAGGACGACTGGAGTTACCGTCCTTCCCTTCCAAGTGCACTCGATTTAATGTTGTATGTTCTTCTCTTTCTTCTTCTTCTTTTTCATTTTCTTTCTTTCTTTCTTTCCTTCTTCTTCTTCTTCTCTTTGCATGCGTGCGTGCGCGCGTGCGTGCGTGCGTGCGTGTGCGTCCGTGCGTGCGTGCGTGCGTGCGTGCGTGCGTGTGTGCGTGTGTGTGTGTGTGTGGTGTGTGTGTGTGGTGTGTGTGTGTGGTGTTGTGTGTGTGTGTGTGTGTGTGTGTGGTGTGTGTGTGTGGTTGTGTGTGTGTGTGTGTGTGTGTGTGTGTGTGTGTGTGTGTGTGGTGGTGTGTAGAAATGTTGTAAGAAATTTATTGTGTGTTGTCTGTGATTTGTAGATATGTTGTGTTGTTGTTGTGTGTTGTATGTGTGTGTGTGTGTGTGTGTGTGTGTGTGTGTGTGTGTGTGTGTGTGTGTGTGTGTGTTGTGTTGTGTTGTGTGTGTGTGTGTGTGTGGTGTGTGTGTGTGTGTGTGTGTGTGTGTGTGTGTGTGTGTGTGTGTGTGTGTGTGTGTGTGTGTGTGTGTGTGTTGTGTGATGTATGCTAGTGTAGAATTTAATTCTGATGTTTTGTAATTGTAGGAACTATGAAACTGCATTAATCAATTGCTTAATCGTGCTTATAATATTTGTTTGTGGTAATGTCGCTTTTATTTGTGTTTGTAGTATAGCAAGGACTGGCTGTTAGATAGGTCTAAATGGACCTAACGCTACTATCTTTGAGTATTAAAGTTTTCGAGTTCGAGTTCTCTCTCTCTCTCTGTCTCATCTCTCTCTCTCTCTCTCTCTCTCTCTCTCTCTCTCTCTCTCTCTCTCTCTCTCTCTCTCTCTCTCTCTCTCTCTCTCTCTCTCTCGTTTAAAAAGATGAGAATATAGTCCTGTCAAAGTAGATAACAACTACTTGCAACGTCAGGGTTGACAAACTACAATTAAAATGAAACTGACACTAGAAGATGATAAAAATTCCAACCTCTGAAGGAGTTCTCATTCGTATCGTATGTCATCCAAGACACCTAGACCACAACCACAGGTGCTTGTAAAGTAATTACGTTTCGTGTGTGTGTGTGTGTGTGTGTGTGTGTGTGTGTGTGTGTGTGTGTGTGTGTGTGTGTGTGTGTGTGTGTGTGTGTGTGTGTGTGTGTGTGTGTGTGTGTGTGTGTGTGTGTTGTTCTTGTTCTTGTTCTTGTTCTTGTTTGGTCTTATTTACTAGGTTTTTGTTCTTGGTGATGTTTTTCGTTCGGTTGGATTTGTTGCTTTTGTGTGTGTGTTGTTTTTGTTTGTTTGTTTGTTTGTATCGTTCTGTTTGTCTGTTTGTTTTTGGTTGTTGTTGTTGTTGGTTTTGAGTGAGTGGGTATCATTTAATGTATGTACGGTACCTGTATGTACTAATGTAATTATTTCTTCACTTTGTCGTCCTGAGGTGAGCCTATGTGGTTGACCTCAGATGACACTACGTCAGCTAAAATCCGAGAACCAGCTAACTTCTTTGCTTTACATCTGGCTCAGAGTTGTCAGTATTCTGCATACTGACCGTTCTAACGCAGTGGTTTGCTTCAGTGTGCACATACTGACCGTTCT
>JABMCL010003116.1:15000-17500 GCA_018857735.1 Alviniconcha marisindica
ATTTTTCGTTAAGAGTTTGGCTTTTTCGTATGCCTGTTGCTGAGCAGCTAGGAGATGATAGTTGGTGGGTGGTAGGTGCAGGCACAATCCGACTGAATCGTCTCGGAGACTGTCCAGTGAAAGCTGCGAAGGAGATGCAGAAAACGGCAAGAGCAACCTTTGACTTTGACACTTGGTGTAATCAGCTTTGCTGAACCACTCTCACTGCTATTTGAATTTATTGCATTCATATACTTTTCGGTTGCTGTTTTTTTTTATTTTTTTTTTTAGCTTTTATTGTTTCTGTCTATTCCTCTTCTTTTTCTTTAACCCATATATGCCCTTTTTTCTTTTTTTTTTCAAGTGAAAGTTCCATGCTTGTCTAGGTTTTGGTCTGATATGAACATGTTTGACACTCGTTTTGAATCAGACTTAGAAAATTGTGATTTAGAGGATCAGATTAATGAAGACTGTTCTGAACTTTTATTGAAACACAATACATTTCTATAACAAGAATAGTTTATTTCTGTATCAAGAATAGTTGTGCAGCATCATTTGTGAATCTGCTACTTTTCAGAAATCGGACTATTACTACTTTGAACTCAATCAGCCTTGATTATTAGCAAGTAACCGAGACTATGTCGAATGAGGAAACATTTTTGTTGTTCTTGTTGTTCAAACTGGAATCAGTCAGAGTCTATGGCCAGTTTGACTTCAGGAGAGTGGTTCAGCAAAGCTGATTACACCAAGTGTCAAAGTCAAAGGTTGCTCTTGCCGTTTTCTGCATCTCCTTCGCAACTTTCACTGGACAGTCTCCGAGACGATTCAGTCGGATTGTGCCTGTACATGCAATGTTCTTTTCAGTCATCCGACTGGACATCCTTAAGAATCAACAGTTAGTTGATTCTAAGGAAATTTAGCGACCCTTTCTGTTCATTAGTGAGGTCCGCGTGACTCCATTATCTCTTGTTTTGTGTCACTGTGACAGCTTGTTTTGGAGGTGGTGTTCCACATGTAGCAGGAAGCTATCCAATGCTTTGGATGTAGAAGGAACGGGAGATGGTGTTTGCAAGATGTCTGAAGACCCTTCTGAAACTTCATTTTCGTTACAGTCGGCAAGTGTTGTCACAGTAGCAGAAACAGGTTTGGGGCAGTAGAGGGCATAGTCTGGAGAGAAAATGGAGACGGTTTTGTCAATAACTACTTGGTGCATGTATAAAACACAGAGAGACAGATGGAGAGAGACACAGAGAAAGAATTCTCACTGAAGGGAAAGTACACAGAAACAGATAATATCCCTGTCAGCATCACACACACACACACACACACACACACACACACACACACACACACACACCACACACACACACACACACACACACACACAGACACACAGACACACACACACACACACACACACACACACACACACACACACACACACATACACACAAAAAGTTGGTGTCATCCGCCAGCATTGATAAAACTTAGTGAACATTGCAAATTATGGAAAATTAAATGAGGAAGTCCCTTCTATAGTATGTGTAAAAAAACCTCCCCTCTCGTGCCCACTGTCCCATTTTTGGGACAGCAGTTCAAACACCCACCGCCACAAGCAGGCTCATTTTCTCAACAATCCCCAAGAAAGATAAAAAGTATTCAGATGACATCAGTATCTCCATTTTTTGTTCTTAGTCTGATAAAAAAAAATATGAATGAAACTTTTTTTATTGACTTATCTTTTGTTGCTTTTTATGGCGTTCAAAAAGTTGTCACAAATCCTTGCAAATGGCTGCCCCCTTTGTTGCTAAAAAGGGAGAGACCACTCAAAAATACAATCATTGGATAGAAGTGACCTATCTTCACTGCCTGCTGCAAGTTAGCACAATCTAGTGCTTAGTTGAATTGTTATCATCACAAAAACAGTGCGTCCCAAAAATGGGACGGTGGGCATAAATGGGTTAATTTAATCTGGTATCGATAAATTGGACGGAATGGTCGACGATACCAGCATGTACCAGCATCTAACAGAGCCTTATATGCTCTTTTAACAGGGGTAATATTCAGCGGACTAATTCTTTGAAAATTTGTGTTTGATGTTTGTGTATGTATGCTTTGCTTTGTATTTGTGTAGACTGGTTTTGTGGACTGACTTGAGAAAGGATTTATATATGAGAAGAGTTTTGAACTGTGCATCTGCTTATGACAGAGTTTGACTGTCCTGAGGTGCCCCTCTGCGGTTGACAGGATGTTAAAATCCAATTACTATAACTAAGTTGTTACTATACCTATAACTAACTTGTTAGCCAGGCATGCTTGAACTTTTTCTGTTGCTCTTTGCAGATGATTTAGCCTTGCTCTCTAGCACAGCAACTGGTCTTCAAAATCAGCTTAATCAGCTCAGCAGAATGTGTGAGGAACGTCTTCTAAAAATCAATATTGAGAAAACAAAAGTGATGGTATTCAGAAAAGATGGACACCTTGGCAAAAAAGAGGTGTGGTATTTAGGAAGCCAAAAGTT
>JABMCL010003116.1:22500-37500 GCA_018857735.1 Alviniconcha marisindica
CGTCGTTGTTCGGCTTCGTTAAATACAACTTACCACGAATCAAGGTTATGAAAGAAAAAAGAAAAGAAAAAGAAAACCTAAAGAAGAAAAAAGAAAAAAACAGTTGAAACAAAGCTGACTGCCAACGTTCCGAATCCAGATCAAAAATACACATAAGGTTGAAAATAACGCTTATTTCAGTCATGCAATACAAAACGTGCACAAATGTTCAGGGGAAGACGTTTTCTTCCTCTTGGTTTAAACAAAGTTTATTTACATTCATGAAAATATGGACAATCAAAATCATTGTATGAGCATTAAACAAGCTAGGCTTATAGTAAATGCTCACAAACATAATTTACGGAATGCATTTTGCAACAACGGGTATGTATGTTTATATTAAACAACATGAAAACAACAACAAAAATCAATAAAAAAAATCAAGAGAGAGAGAGAGAGAATGCTCTTATGCCAGTAAATGTTTAGCTGAGTTTGTCTTGGACAGCTTTTAATATTAATGAGTTCATATTGTTTGACTGATATGTTTGGATCCCCTTGCAGGAGGGTAGTAATGTTTAGCAAAATTTGCAGGGAGTTTGAATATGGTGTTTTGACGTACGTGTGTAAAACGTGGGCAGTGTAGAATGTAGTGTTCAGATGTTTCTTTTCTTTCTCCACAATCACAAGAGCTATTTGTTGTTAAAGGACAAGTCCAAGGTTAGGGGTGATTTTGACACGATCTCCGTTAAAGCTCGCTGAGAACAATGATGTAGGTGAAACTGTGATCTGAGGGTTATAAATGCACGAAAAAAAGGCATTTTCTGTCGTACCGAAAGCGTCACCATGACGCCCAAATCACGTGACCATATGCCTACTACGTCACTCTGGGGAGTCGCTGCAAAATGGCCAACTCGAGCTCAGAAGACGAAACTGATACTTTGCCCGAGAGACCCACATCAGCCGTATCAATCTGAGCCTGTCGGGCAGGATTTTGAAAGAGTACCGGAACATCGTGTCAGCTTCGAAGCAAACCCCATGCGGTATTCCATGGGGTTTGCGAAATCGCACTCACTGAAGTGCTCGCTACACAAATGGGCGTGATGCGGCGCAGCAAGAAATCAGCTCGTTTGAATTGTATAAATTAAATCCACTTTCGCCTCACTGCGGGTCGACTGCGTGGGAGCTCGTGCATTGTTATACCTGGGGTCGTCTGCGAATTGTTACAGTTCGCGGCAACACAGTAGGTCGGCATAGTTAACTTTTTTGTCGACCACACGCATACACAGTTTACTGAAGAATCTAAGATGGCAACCGCACTGACTCCCCAGACTGACGTCACTTCCGAGAAAGTCTACATAGAATAAAATCGATTAAAAACCCAATTAAACTAATTTTTATTTTTTAATTTAATTAAATCTGAAACTAGTGACTCATTTGTCAATCATTTCGATGGTCATTTTGCATACTTAAAAACCTTGGACTTTTACTTTAAGTGTCTGTTTAATAGGTCGTAATTTAGGTCGCTTATGCCAAGACGGAGTTTGCAATGTGTTATCTGTGCTTTTCGACTACCGTTGTAAAAGAAAGGCGGGGGATTTGTGTCATTTCTGGAGAGAAAGTGTTTAACTTGACTAATTGATTTTGTTCGCTGTATGCTTTCTGGTAAATTATTCCACAGTGTAGTTGTCGATGGGAAAAAATGATTGCCTGTAAGTCTCAGTTTTATGTTTTGGCACCTGTCGTTGGAGTGGTCGTCGTCGATGGTATGGATTAGTTGAGGAAACAAGTGGGGGTAAATGTTCTTTCAAGTAAGTCGGGGTATTTTCTTGAACGATCTTGTGGTACATAATAATTTTGTGTCTGAAGCGTCTTTCTCGTAAAGTCGTAAACCCTGATTCAGTGTATAGTTTCTGGTGACTTGTTCCGCGAACAGCACCTATAATGGTTCTTATTGCATCGAGGTGTAGACTTTCCAGATCCTCTGCTAATTTTAGACTACAATTATCCCAAATGACATGGGCGTAATCTAACTGCGGTAATATAAAAGACCTATACATGGTTTCAAGAGCTTTTCTGCTAAGACGATATTTAAACGATCGTAGGCAAGCGACTTCGTCTTCCTTATTATTTAAAGCCTTTTCGCATAAGCAATAATAGACTATCTTACAATTGTCAAGATAACATATGTCAGCAAGTTATACGAAAACAATAACAGACCTAACAACAACAAAATTTTAAGAAGAAAAAAGAAGCAGGAAAGATTATACACTTGAATGTCTTGAATAAATTCTTGTTAAACCAAAAGATTTTACATCTTGATATAAAACAAATATATATAAATCAAGCAACCTTTCAAGACCCCATTTTCAAGCAACCTTTCAAGATTCCTTTTAGACCAGGAACAGGCTTAATAATACGCAACCAAGCGAAGAGAAAAATGAACTACTTATTTTCACTTTACTTGCCTTTCAACTGTGAGCTGTTTTTGAGGAGAGCGACAGCACGAGGCGGACGTGTGTGTGTGAAATATTTTTTTGTGTATTATCTCTCTATTCATTGCTTAAAAAGCGAGTTTACCCTGAAATTATCCCCCAGAGTGCCTACCTCCCTCCACTCCCCACCCTACATCCCGCCAGAATCCCCCTCACCTCCCCACCCCACATCCCGCCCACCCGCCAGAATCTCCCTCACCTACCCACCCCGCATCCCGCCCACCCGCCAGAATCCCCCACTTCCCCACATCCCACCCACCCGCCAGAATCTCCTCATTCCCTACCCCGCATCCCGCCCACCCGCCAGAATCCCCCTCACCGTCTCACCCCACATCCCACCCACCCGCCAGAATCTCCCTCACCTCCCCACCCACATCCCGCCCACCCGCCAGAATCCCCCTCACCTCCCCACTCCACATCCCACCCACCCGCCAGAATCTCCCTCACCTCCCACCCCACATCCCACCCACCCGCCAGAATCCCCCTCACCTCCCCACCCCACATCCCCCCACCCGCCAGAATCTCCCTCACTCCCACCCCACATCCCGCCCACCCGCCAGAACCTCCCCCACTTCCCCACATCCCACCCACCCGCCAGAATCTCCCTCATTCCCTACCCCACATCCCGCCCACCCGCCATAATCTCCCTCATTTCCCACCCCACATCCCGCCCACCCGCCATAATCTCCCTCATTTCCCACCCCACATCCCGCCCACCCGCCATAATCTCCCTTCCACCCACATCCCCCACCCGCCATATCTCCCTCATTTCCCACCCCACATCCCGCCCACCGCCATAATTCCCTCACTTCCCCCTCACATCCGCCCACCCGCCATAATCTCCCTCATTCCCCCCCATATCTCCCTTACCCATAATCTCCCTCATTTCACCACCCCACATCCCGCCCACCCGCCAGAACCCCCCCCCATTCCCATATCCCACCCACCCGCCATAATCTCCCTCATTTCCCCATCCCACATCCTGCCCACCCGCCAGAATCTCCCTCACCTCCCCACCCCGCATCCCGTCCATCCGCCAGAAACTCCCTCACCTCCCCACCCCACATTCCACCCACCCGCCAGAATCTCCCTCACCTCCCCACCCCACATTCCACCCACCTGACAGTATCTTACTCGCCGCCTGCGGTGAAAGCTGATGTAAAACCACCAGCAACGACAACAGCAATAACAACAACAGTTTCGTTCTAAGCAGGAGGTCTCATGCACTGTATTCATTCTGTAATCTCTCTTAGCCAGTTTCAGCTATAGAAAGTTGCCCTCAGTCGCACGAATAGACATTGAAAAAGGCGAGGCGAACACGCAAAAGGGATTACGCACAAAAGAAGACTGGTACTTTGGAAGGACGAGAAGGTTGAATGTTATGATAGGAGCGAAATTGGCTGAAGTGCTTTGATAGACGAGTGGCCGGTGGCTTTATGACAGGCAAAATGGAGATGGCGCGGTTTATATGCATTTGTTTTTCTTTCTTTCTTTCTTTCTTTCTTTCTTTCTTCCTTCTTCTTCTTCTTCTTCTTCTTCTCTCTGTCTGTCTGTCTTGTCTGTCTGTCTGTCTGTCTGTCTGTCTGTCTCTGTCTCTGTCTCTGTCTCTTCTCTCTCTCTCTCTCTCTCTCTCTCTCTCTCTCTCTCTCTCTCTCTCTCTCTCTCTCTCTCTCTCTTGCAGGTATGGCAGATGACGCACCACTGCACGTATCTAGAAGAGATATTCTGCAAATCAGAGGCAATATGCAAGACAGTTTACTTCAGGTAACCAACTGATGTGACAATAACCATATGGTCATCAATCCGATCAAGACCAAGTTCATGACAACCGCTACCAGACAGAAACACCAGGTCTCATCCTTACCGCTGGATCTCGTTCTACGCTGGGCGAAAATTCATCAAGTGTCAGAGCACTGTCTTTTAGGTATAACCATAGACTGGTAGACATCGTTGGGACTCACATACTGAGGTATGCAAAACATTTTCGAGACGAGTCTTTCTTCTGTCAAAATTAGGGTACATCGTAAACATCGACACCAGGAAACTGTTCTCCAATGCCCACATTAAAGCTCACAGTGATTATGCGTCAGTTCGCGTGGAATGGATGTAGCGATGTCCTCAAAACAAACAAAGAAATTAAAAATTAAAAAATTGAAAAAGAGATGGAATTGTCAGCACGGAGGACCTGTAAAGTTAATCTTTTCAGACACAACTCTAACTACCGACTAGAAATTAAAACAGATGTGGATAATGAGCCTTCACAAGTAACTGGACCATAACAAGGGCTTGTTCATGTACAGGTCCTCAACAAAGAGAACCCAGAGACCTGTACACACGTACACCTTCCCTCGCGCTATTCCAACTCCAGGAACTATTACCTTAGTTTGCCTAAGCCAAGGATAGACAAATTCAAAGAAGGTATAGCGTTCTTTAGTGCCTTTCTATGGAACAACCTACCTCTGACAGTCAGATCGGGCCATTCACTCAGCTCCTTCATGCGAAAACTTCGTGTACACCTTGAACTGTTGCATAGGATGGATTGTGACCACACACAAAAATGGTAGTGAGAGAGTGACTGCCATGGCAGTGTCATTTGAGACCTAGATTTTACACCTATT
Source organism: Alviniconcha marisindica (assembly GCA_018857735.1). Taxonomy (NCBI): domain Eukaryota; kingdom Metazoa; phylum Mollusca; class Gastropoda; family Provannidae; genus Alviniconcha; species Alviniconcha marisindica. Next base: position 27,590 of record JABMCL010003116.1, read on the forward strand.
CAGTTCCGCCTAGACTGCTTGTGCGAGAAACGTTTTGTTCGATTGTTCATTTGTTTGTTTGTTTGTTTGTTTTGTTTTGTTTGCTTTTTGTTTGTTTTTGTTTTTTTGTTTTGTTTCTTGGTTTGTTCGTTTTTTGTTTTATTTATAAGGTAGCATTGATTGCTTCTGTTTTCTTCTCCAATATTAGTCATTTGAATTTATCAGATGTCCTGCTTAATGCCTTATCAGCTGGTCGTATGTTCGTAATTCAGTGATGTATGCACTGTGTGAATCTTGCGCTATGAACACGCTAAGATGTTTTGTAGAAGTTTTTATGCTCCGTGTATAAAATTTCATGTAAAAAATGTTACTTACTCTTTCATGATTATGTGTGTAAATGACGCCCTGTACTTTTATTTTTAGTCATGAGTAGCTTAGCAAGGACTAGTTGTTGCACTGGTTTTGGCTGAACCTAAACTACAATATTTCTAACATAAAGTTGTCCAGTTCGAGTTATCTTGACTCTCTGTCTGACTCTCTGTCTGTCTGTCTGTCTGTCTGGCTGTCTGTCTCTGTCTGTCTCTGTCTGTCTCTGTCTGTCTGTCTGTCTGTCTGTCTGTCTGTCTGCTGTCTGTCTCTCTGTCTCTGTCTCTGTGTGTCTGTGTCTGTGTCTGTGTCTGTGTCTGTGTCTGTCTGTCTGTCTGTCTGTCTGTCTGTCTGTCTGTCTGTCTGTCTGTCTGTCTGTCTGTCTGTCTGTCTTCGTTCTGTCTGTCTTCTCTCTTCTCTCTTCTCTCTCTCTCTCTCTCTCTCTCTCTCTCTCTCTCTCTCTCCTCTCACCCCCACCACACACCACACCCCACCACACACACGAACGACAGCACGCACACGCACAACACCACACACACACACACACACACACACACACACACACACACACACACACACACACACACACACACACACACACACACACACACACACACCACACACACACACACACACACACACACACACACACACACACACACACACACACACACACACACACACACACACACACACACACACGATTACAAGATAAGAAGATTTATTTGCCAGTGACATTAAAATGTGCACAGAAAAGTGTCTTGGTGACGTTCCGTTTATTACACGGCGCTTATGAATAGACACAATGATACCAATTAGCCATGTATAAAGTTAATTAACAATCTCATTCTTGCAGTGTAAACACACGCACGCACGCACGCACGCACGCACGCACAGAAACACACACACACGCACACACACACACACACACACACACACACACACACACACACACACACACACACACACACACACACACGCGCGCGCGCGCGCGCGCGCGCTGACATACAATACACTTTCGCATATGTGGGAGTGCTAGCAACCTGCACATCCGACTTTTGACCCATGCACACTAAAACAAGCCACTTCCAACACACAGTCGGACAAGAAAAAAAGAACAGAAGAGAAAAGAAAGAAAAAACGCTGAAGACAGATGCACTGGCCCATAAGGATCGAGAGTGCAACCCATATATACCACCCGTGAAGGGAGGCTAGGCTTCTTTCAACCTTATTGAGTACATGAGCCTTTCAACACAGCCGACATCAAACCTCTGTATTTACACCTTATAACAAATCGGGGCCCGGGAGAAAGAGAGAGAGAGGAGTGGAATCTCTGTTGGCCGTAAACTGTCGTCAGGTGCTATGGATGCTTTGCGTTTATACTGACAGCGCAACACTCAATTATCATGTCATAAAACTTGACGCATTTAACGTGAGCTGGTATTTCCTGAAAGGCAGAGCTCTAGGCGGCTTGAAGGTAGGTGAGTCCAGGTTCGAATCCGCTTCGGCGCACCTGCCTTCTCTTCAGTTGCCTTGTGGCTGTGTCTCCCCCCACCACCCCACCCCCACCCCAACCCCTTCCCCCCAACATGAAAAAAACACAAAAATGGCACGTTTCACTGCCTGCTTTGATGCAGATCCAAACACATAGAAGGTTCAAAATAACGCTGATTGTTAGGTTAGCTCTCCATCTCACTTTTCATTGTTTTTCACCGTTTGATTCTTGTTGAAGTGTCGTTTTGTAGCTTGATAGAGAGGATTACCCGAAAATTTGCATATTGTGTTTTGTCCTAATAAATAGCGCTATTCTGAACCTTTTACGTGTTTGGGTCTTGTTTTAGAACGCTAGCAGTCATTCTTGTTTCAGATCTTTTAAAGTTAATTGGGGAGTTAATTAGCGCTCGAAATACGTAACACAAGTACAACAAAGACCTTAGTCGCCTACGGTAACTCTCACCTGGCATGCATATAAATACAAGGTACATAAACTCCGCCAGAGGTACATCCTCTGTACCTCTTTTTTTCATCGCAGTTATAATTACAACTTCCATCTCTCTTTCTTATATCTTTTGCCAATTAATTTGGTTCCATATTATAGTGTTAAGTTTAATTTTTGTAAGTAATTATCCGTTTCTTGTGTACCTGTTTTGCTGAAATTTATTTATCTCCTCTCCCCGCTCACTGCGTAAATTATCCAAATTGTATAGCATACTATTTTAAACGTTGTGTAGCATATTATTTTAAACGTTTGACTTTTATTTCTGCAGTTAACTGTTTTCTCCCTGCTGTCCCTTTCATTTCCATTTAGTCGTGTTTTATTTTTATTTTTAGTGTAGGCCTATTGTCACTATCATTCTTCTTCTTCTTCTTCTTCTTCTTCTTCTTCTTCTTCTTCTTCTTCTTCTTCTTCTTCTTCTTCTTCTTCTTCTTCTTCTTCTTCTTCTTCTTCTTCTTCTTCTTCTCGTGGTTGTTGCTGTTGTTGTTGTTGTTGTTGTTGTTGTTGTTAGTGTTGTATTCGTTTTTGACTTTAACGATAATATTTCACTTTGAATGTCTTGATTACTAGTTGTGCTGCAGCAACAGCAGATATGTGGGTCGGCCTTTGTGCTAATATCTTCACCAATCTGAAACAGAACAAAGGTCACAGCGTTCCTGCAGAACCAAGACACAAGGGAGTTAATTAGCGCTCGAAATACGTCACGCAAGTACAACATCAAAGACCTGAGTCGCCTACGGTAACTCTCACCTGGTATGTTATCAGAGGATGTGGAGTTTATGTGCCTTGTATTTACACGCATGCCATGTGAGAGATACCGTAGGCAGCTCAGGTCTTTGTTGTTGAATTTGTGTAAACGTATTTCGAGCGCTAATTAACTCCCTTGTGTGCCGTAATCTTCACCGTTGAGAAATACAATTTAATCAACCAATCGGTCAATCAATCAGTCTCTCCGCCCGAGATATCTCTCTCCACCATACAGTATCTCTTTTGAGACAACCGGCCACGTGAAAGACCCGAAAGGACTGCTCTTTCGTGCCAATATACAAAGGATCTTATTATTATTAATGATATTAATAATAATGATAATAATACTAATAAAGATTTCTTGTCTGGCACAATTCCCCAAATAATACAGGCTCAACGCGCCTTATTACAGTGCACCTCTCAAACATTCAGTAATCCTCTGTCTGTCTGTCTGTCTGTCTGTCTGTCTGTCTGTCTGTCTGTCTGTCTGTCTGTCTGTCTGTCTGTCTGTCTGTCTCTCTCTCTCTCTCTCTCTCTCTCTCTCTCTCTCTCTCTCTCTCTTCTACACACACACACACACACACACACACACCACACACACACACACACACACATGCACACATATGCACACTTTATACAGACTGATAAGGGGGCACGTGGGCATTGGGACTGAAGAATGATTTTTGAAGATCAAAGCGTGCGAGTTTTTGTATCTCAGTGACCAGATTACCCAAGGGACTGACTGTCTGACATCCTGAAAATGTGCTGCAATGACGTCACACTTTCTCCGGAATCAGAACCACGTCACACTACCTACGGAATTAGAACCAGGGCTCTATTCAGATGACCAGAACGAATCCGAATTGAGCGTTGCCTGTTCAGCTGTTGTCACCATCCCGGCAATAACGGACAAAATTATATCTATCTTCATGTGTTGGTTTGACCTTTCTCCGTTTGTTTGTTTTAATGACGTGTTCATCTGTACCCGAAAAAAAGAAAAGAAAAAATATCAATCTGAAAAACGAATGACTGTGTGTGTGTGTGTGTGCGTGCGTGCGTGCGTGCGTGCGTGCGTGCGTGCGTGCGTGCGTGCGTGCGTGCGTGCGTGCGTGCGTGCGTGCGTGTGTGTGTGTGTGTGTGTGTGTGTGTGTGTGTGTGTGTGTGTGTCTGTGTGTGTGTGTTCTAAAACAAAGGGTAAAAAGAACTCTAATAATTACGTTAAAACACAAAATGCGAATTTTCGGGGTAAGCGCCTTTTTTAAACTACAAAACAACTCTTAAACAACAGGTAAACGATGAAAAAATTCTGATTATTGTCGCAATAAATAGCGTTCTTTTTCATCGATATCTGTTCGTATGTGTGGGTACACATGCGAACAGATATCGATGAAAAAGAACGCTATTTATTATGACAATAATCAGAATTGTATGTGTCATCGGGTGTGTCACAGGTGTGTCATCGTTCCACTGTACGTGTCCTGCTTAACTCTGAAGCACAAGCGTTGATCTCAGGAGTAGATTATATATATATATATATACTCAGCATTATTACCTCTCGCCCTGGTGATCATATCTTCGTGATCATCATTTAGGAAACGAGGCGCTGCGGTTATTAAGACATCCACACCGCGCACCCACCTCCAGCAGTGTTGAATGCCTTTAGAAACTGGCTTTTGTGCACGCTAATCACGAAACTCGCTCGAGTTTCAATTTAATGTTTTTGTCTCTTTTGTGTAAAGAACATGTGAAGCCAGGCACGCTATATGAGTGTTCCTGATAAAAAGATTTGTGGGCAAGGTTGTGTGTGTGTGTGTGTGTGTGTGTGTGCGTGCGTGCGTGTGTGCGTGCGTGCGTGTACGTGTATGTGTTGTGTGTGTGTACGTGTGCGTGTGTGTGGTGTGTGTGTGTTGTGTGTGTGTGTGTGTGTGGTGTGTGTGTGTGTGTGTGTGTGTGTGTGTGTGTGTGTGTGTGTGTGTGTGTGTGTGTGTGTGTGTGTGTGTGTGTGTGTGTGTGTGTGTGTGTGTTGTGTGTTGTGTGTGTGTAGTTGTGTGTGGGGTGTGTGTGTAGTGTGTGTTGTGTGTGTGGAGTGGTCGCGCGCGTGGTGCGTGTGGTGTGTTGTGCGCGCGCGTGTGGTGTGGTGCGTGCGTGCGTCGTGTGCGTGCGTGCGTGTGTGTGTGTGTGTGTGTGTGTTGTGTGTGTGTGTGTGTGTGTGTGTGTGTGTGTGTGTGTGTGTGTGTGGTGTGTGTGTGTGTATAGTGTGTAATAGGTGCGCGCGTGTGTGTACGTGTGTGTGTGTGTGTGTGTGCGCGCGCGCGTGCGTATGTGCGTGCGTGCGTGCGTGCGTCGTGCGTGCGTGCGTGTGTGTGTGTGTTGTGTGTGTGTGTGTGTGTGTGTATGCATTGTGTGTGTGTGTGTGTGTGTGTGTGTGTGTGTGTGGTGTGTGTGTGTGTGTGTGTGTGTGTGTGTGTGTGATGAAAAGGTTATACATGCTTGACTCAATGCATCTGTGGCACTTGTGAATTTTGTGTCGACATTGTTGTTAATAATTGTAAATCGCTGTGAGCTCTTGTGGAAAAGGGGGGGTGTACAAATGTAAGTTATTATTATTATGATTATCATTGTTGTTGGTATTTTTATTGTTGTTGTTTGAATTATTATTTTTACTACTATTAGTGGTAGTAGAAGTATTGTTGTCGTTATTATTATTATGACTATTTTTGTTATTACTGTTGCTGCTGTTGTTATTAATGTTGTTGTTGTTATCATCATCATCATCATTATCATCATCATCATCATGTCTTGCTGCGTTGCGTTTGAGGCCGATTGTAGCAGTAATGGAACACCAGCCTTTCATAGTCAGAATTTACTTTTTGATCCTGCTGGTTTTCCATAGCAAGTATTTGTGTTATGAATAGGCTGTATTACTGGCGTGTAGCTTTGCTTCAAATTGGAGAAGACTCGCTTGCGAGTTTATACACACGCAACTGGCACATTCCAGTGCGTTTTAATCCATGTTTTTACAACATGCGGTATCATCAGAAAGAAGGGAAATATTTATCTCATTTGTTGGTGTTTAAAAACGACAACAACAACAACAACAATAACCTGCCTGTGGTGATTTAAAGCTCAACTTTAAACACACCTCTTCCTCGCCGTATTTCCAAAGTATCTGATCTACCTTTCTGTTTGTTCGTCTTTGGGAGCAACGTTAACTGTATGTTCTATACACTGAATGCAGAGCAGCTGAGTAAGATTTGAAAGATTGCTTGTTGTTTTTGTTGTTGTTCGGAGAGGGTTTGTTGTTGTTGTTGTCGTTGTTGTTGTTGTTGTTGTTGTTGTTGTTTTGTTGAATGTTTGAGTGTTTTATTTATTCATAGTACTTGCTCATTATATTGATTTTTATACTGTTGTTTTTGTTGTTGTTGTTGTTTTTTGTGTGTGATTCTTTTGATATCTATTTGCGATATATTATAGGTAGTTGCTGTTACTGCTGTTGTGTTTTATTTTCGTCGATTTGTCTGTGAGACCGTTACTATTACAATGTAAACGGGAGTGTGTGTGTGTGTGTGGTGGGGGGGGGGGGGGGGGGGGGGGGTGGGTGGGTGGGTGGTGGTGGTGGTGCGTGCGTGTGTGTGGTGTGTGTGTGTGTGTGTGTGTGTGTGTGTGTGTGTGTGTGTGTGTGTGTGTGTGTGTGTGTGTGTGTGTGTGTGTGTGTGTGTGTGTGTGTGTGTGTGTGTGTGTTTGTGTGCTGACCGTGTTAATTGTCGCGTTCTTGTATTCCAGGTTAACGTCGACGGTTTCGTCAGTTTTACGACACCAGGAAACATCTATAACATCAGTTCAAGTTTAAGTCAGTCGGACTTTCCCGTCATCTGTGTGTTTTGTGCCGATTTTGAACCAGATGCTAACAGCCAGGTTTGGTACAGGCTGTCCACAGAAACTACCGACCTGCAGGTTAGTACATACTTGGAATTTGACGTCCTGTCAACCGTTCAGAGTCCATTCGGGACGACGTGGATCAGGCGATCAGCTAGATCATTCTCTCAGTCAGTCTGTAGTTTGCAGTTAGGTCTTGGTAATTCCCTTGAGTCAGTCAGCCTGTATGTAGTTAGGTCTTGATCATTCCATCAGTCAGTCAGCCTGTTTTTAGTTAGGTCTTGATCGTTCCATCAGTCAGTCAGCCTGTTCTTAGTTCTTAGTTAGGTCTTGATCATTCCATCAGTCAGTCAGCCTGTATGTAGTTAGGTCTTGATCATTCCATCAGTCAGTCAGCCTGTTTTTAGTTAGGTCTTGATCGTTCCATCAGTCAGTCAGCCTGTTCTTAGTTCTTAGTTAGGTCTTGATCATTCCATCAGTCCGTCAGCCTGTATGTAGTTAGGTCTTGATCATTCCATCAGTCAGTCAGCCTGTTTTTAGTTCGGTCTTGATCATTCCATCAGTCAGTCAGCCTGTTTTTAGTTCGGTCTTGATCATTCCATCAGTCAGTCAGCCTGTTTTTAGTTCGGTCTTGATCATTCCATCAGTCAGTCAGCCTGTTTTTAGTTAGGTCTTGATCGTTCCATCAGTCAGTCAGCCTGTTTTTAGTTAGGTCTTGATCCTTCCATTAGTCAGTCAGCCTGTTTTTAGTTCGGTCTTGATCGTTCCATCAGTCAGTCAGCCTGGTTTTAGTTAGGTCTTGATCATTCCATTAGTCAGTCAGCCTGTTTTTAGTTAGGTCGATCATTCCATCAGTCAGTCAGCCTGTTTTTAGTTAGGTCTTGATCATTCCATCAGTCAGTCAGCCTGTCTGTAGTTAGTTCTTGGTTATTCCCTCACTATTAGTCAGTCAGCCTGTTTATAGTTAGGTCTTGATCATTCCATCAGTCAGTCAGCCTGTTTGTAGTTAGTTCTTGGTTATTCCCTCAGTCAGTCAGCCTGTTTGTAGTTAGTTCTTGGTTATTCCCTCAGTCAGTCAGTCAGTCAGCCTGTCTGTAGTTAGTTCTTGATCATTCCCTCACCCTCAATCAGTCAGCCTGTTTATAGCTAGGTCTTGATCATTCCCTCATTTAGTCAGTCAGTCAGCCTGTTTGTAGTTAGTTCTTGATCATTCCCTCAGTCAGTCAGTCAGTCAGCCTGTTTATAGCTAGGTCTTGATCATTCCCTCATTTAGTCAGTCAGTCAGCCTGTTTGTAATTAGGTCTTGATCATTCCCTCAATCAACTCGAGGTGTCAGAAAGTGTTCTTGACTCCCTTTGTCCACTGTTTTTCGAGACACGCCAGAAACGCTTCCGATGAATGTTATTTTCGAAGGAAGAGTGTTACATATAACAACGCTTCAGTTCAATTCAAGTCTCTGATGAGAGAGAGAGAGAGAGAGAGAGAGAGAGAGAGAGAGAGAGAGAGAGAGAGAGAGAGAGAGAGAGATTGATTGATTGATTGATTGATGATGTTATTCATATAAAGGCCATGGCCCTTTTGAACCGTCCAATATCAGAGGCCGAAGTGTTGCTTGCACTTAGGAAGATCAAACTTAGAAAGGCTCCGGGACCTGACGGAATAATAGGGGAGATTATAAGGTATTCTGGTAACCAGGTTGTCCACTTCTTTGTAAAATTCTTTAATACTTTGTTTGACAAGGGAATATTTCCAGACGGGTGGACGGAGTCTATAGTTGTACCGTTGTTTAAAAAAGGAGACATGAATAACCCTAATAACTATAGAGGTATCTCACTATGTGACACAAGCAATAAACTTTATAGTACAATTATTAATAACAGACTACGGGAATGGGTTGAACAAAATAATATTACTGGGGAGTATCAAGCCGGGTTCAAAAGAGGATATTCTACAATTGACTATATGTTTACTCTATTGGCATGTGTTCAGAAGCAGCTTACTGCGAACCGAAAACTCTATGTTGCTTTTATTGATTTCGAAAAGGCGTTTGATTCTATTAATAGAAATTTGTTATGGCCTATTTTGTTAAAGAATGGTATCAAAGGAAAGCTATTTAGATGTATTAAAAGTATGTACAGTAATGTGAAAGCTCGAGTCAGATGTGGAGATAAACTTACAGATTATGTGAATTGTACTGCCGGAGTGAAACAGGGAGATGTGTGTAGCCCGATTCTTTTCTCTCTGTTCATAAATGAGTTAGCATTACAAGTGATTGACAAAGGGAGACACGTTGCATGCTTTATGATCGATGCTTTTGAATTATTTATACTGTTATTGGCTGATGACGTAATTTTGATGTCCGAAACTGTGGTAGGACTACAGACTCAGTTGAATAGACACAGCATGCTGCTTCTGAGCTTGCACTGAAAGTTAATATGAATAAGAGTAATATAATTGTTTTTCGAAAAGGTGGTTATTTAGGTGCTAGAGAACGGTGGATATATGATGGTGTTGTTATGCCAGCTGTGAATGTGTACAAATATCTTGGCATTTACTTCACTACAAGACTGTCTTTTGTTTCTGCTTGTGGAGATTTAGCAAGTAGAGCCAAGAATGCATTGGTATGTGTTTTGCAAAAGCTATATTTGCTTAATAACAATTCATTAGAAGTGTTTTTGAAGCTCTTTGATGCCCAAGTGCAACCAATCGCACAGTATGGGTCTGAGTTATGGGGTCTTGATAAAGCGGCGATACATATTGAAAAAGTTCATTTGTACGCGCTGAAAAGATTTTTAGGGGTAGATATGAAAACACCAAATGACCTTGTGTATGGTGAGACAGACAGGTTTCCAATTACGTTGAACTCCGCCGTCAGATGTATTCGCTATTGGTTGAAGCTTACATGTATGGGTGAAGACAGATTGCCGCATAAAGCATATATGATGTT
>JABMCL010003116.1:42500-67500 GCA_018857735.1 Alviniconcha marisindica
CAAAACTGAAGGCAGCGATGAAGATAGCCATTGTCAGCCTCAAGAGCCGGGTAGACGGTGTCATGCTGGGTTTGCTCCTGGTATATTTATTCTGGGGGAGTCTACTCTTGCAATGTGGCGATGTGGAGCTAAACCGAGGACCCACGCACAAGGACAGTATGAGGCAGACGAGGCTTACCAGTGGGAGCAATGCAGCGACAACAGAGAGAACCGATGGACCTCAGAACACCCCCTCGAAAGCAGCCGCCTCTACAAAGGAACCAACCCTCTCGGATGTGATGACCACGCTTCAGACCATGAACAGCACCATGACCAGTAAGTTGGATGGCGTCAGCGCAGACGTAGGACTAATGAGAGAGCAGTTCGCCGAGCTTCAAGGGGAGGTAAAGGGACTAAGGGAGGAGGTGAGTGCTCTACGACTGGAAAATGATGAACTGAAGCAATCCAACTACGACATGAAGACGCGACTTGACGAGTTAGAACGAAAGACGGACGATTTGGAGGGCAGGTCTAAGCGGAACAATTTGATCTTTTATGGACTGCCGAGGCAAGAGAAAGAGACAGGTGTGGACTGCGAGGACATGCTTAGGGACTTGATTACTGACAAATTGGAACTGGCCGATGAGATTGTGTTCGATCGTGTGCATCGCCTCAGTTCGAAGCCAAACTCCCCTGTGATTGCACGCTGTGCCTTTTTCAAGGACAAGGTCAAAATTTTGAAGGCCAAGCGAAAGTTGCAGGGCAGCAACATTTTCATTGGCGAGGACTTTTGTGCTCGTGTGAGAGACATTAGGCGAAAACTGACTCCACACCTGAAGGCTAAAAGGAATGAGGGTTGTCGGGTTTCGATGGTGTTTGATCACCTACTCGTTGATGGAAAGAGGTTCACGGTGGACGATTATAACAATCTTACGGTGATTAAATAGGGGCTTGGCCGCTCTTGCAACAGAAAGCAACCTCGGCATATTTATGGCTCGATTAGTGCGTGCGATGCTGTGGGAACATTGTGGGTTGACACCGGGTAGGTACCTGCACGAGGGTGACAGTGTCAGTGAAGATGGGAACTTGGGTGCATGCATGTCGTTGACTGCCCATCGTGGAGCACATGAATTGCCTGGTATTGTCAGCAGCGCTAACAATGCCAGTGCGAGCTTAGCTCAGTGTAGGGACAATGCAGGTCAAAATGAGAAGCCCGTGCAAGACGCGGATTCCGATCTTAGTCTGCCGGACAAAAGTGGTGATGCGTGTTTATTTTCTGTCCCTAATGTCGAACATGATATGTTAACCAGTAAAAATATGTCAAGCCGTGTTAACTCGTTGTCTTTCCTACATTGGAATGTAAACGGGTTGCTTTCTAAAACACAAGACTCAGAGTTCGTCTCATATGTGTGTTCTTTTGACTTTGTATGTATTGTTGAAACATTTGTTGAAGACTGATGTATTTCATGGATATAACGTGTTTTGCAAGCCAGCCGTCAAATTCACAAGACAGGGCAGGCATTCTGGTGGTGTAATATGTTTGGTGAAAAATGTTTTCGTACCTTATGTACGAAAACTTGACATAGAGTGTGGTAATTGTATTATGCTTATTATCGATAAAAGTGTGTTCGTCCTACCAAAGGATGTATTGTACGTATGCGCTTATGTTCCACCAGAGGGTTCACCCTATTACAATTATTGTGATGTGGATAATGGCATAGGTTTATTGGAGGACTGTTTGTCTGATTGTTTGATTAGTCTTAATGACGTTTTTGTGATACTGTCAGGTGACCTGAATAGTAGGGCTTCAAATATTTCACAACACGTTACAACTGATACTATTTTTGAGTCACTGTGCAAAAGCAATCCAACGAATATTGACAGGTGTTCCGCAGACGGAGTATTGAATAATTATGGAAAGACTCTGTTGAATATGTGTACTGCTTTAAACTTGTGTATTCTCAATGGCATGTGTCATGGCGACCACTTAGGTCGCTACACATATATCTCAGATGCTGGAAGCAGTGTGAATGATTACTTCTTGCTGTCAAATGACTTGTTTGCTGTTGTGTGTGATTCGTGTAAGCTAGTTATCTCCGAGTGTATCGAATCTGATCACATGCCCGTTGAACTGTACTTACGTAACTTGAAAGAAAAGGAGTTTATTGAAGACGATGAAGACGTGTGTATTAACAAATTCGTCTGGAACCCATCTAATGTTCAAGCATTTAAAGATTCATTTAACTCAGATGAAGCACGAACAAGGTTAAAACATGCGATAAATATGATAGACGTTGATATAAATAATGCGTTGCAGATCTTTAATAGCTCTATTAAAGAAATGGCAGAGTGTATGAAAAAACGTATTGTCGTAAATAAGCATAGGAAGTCTCATGACTGGTTTGATTTTGAGTGCAGTATTAACAGACGAAATGTACGGAAACAGCTACGGAAATACCGCCGTACGCTAAACGCAGACGATCGCAATGCCTTTTGCATAGCGAGACGAGAAGATAAGAATTTATTGAAGAACAAGAAGAAACAACATAATGACACTTTGCTTAACATGCTGTTAGCCTCTGTGAAGAGTCAACGTGATTTCTGGGAAGCTGTGCATAAAGTTTCGTTTAAGAGGAAATTTGTTAGAAATGATATTGCTGTAGAAGACTGGTTTCAGCACTTTAGGACTCTGTTAGAAAAAGAGGTTAACAATGATGACATTACAGACAGTACATTGATGATGATGATGATGATGATGATGATGATGATGATGATGATGAAAATCACACTTTGAACCGTCCAATATCAGAGGCCGAAGTGTTGCTTGCACTTAGGAAGATCAAACTTAGAAGGGCTCCGGGACCTGACGGAATAATAGGGGAGATTATAAGGTATTCTGGTAACCAGGTTGTCCACTTCTTTGTAAAATTCTTTAATACTTTGTTTGACAAGGGAATATTTCCAGACGGGTGGACGGAGTCTATAGTTGTACCGTTGTTTAAGAAAGGAGACATGAATAACCCTAATAACTATAGAGGTATCTCACTATGTGACACAAGCAATAAACTTTATAGTACAATTATTAATAACAGACTACGGGAATGGGTTGAACAAAATAATATTACTGGGGAGTATCAAGCCGGGTTCAAAAGAGGATATTCTACAATTGACCATATGTTTACTCTATTGGCATGTGTTCAGAAGCAGTTTGCTGCGAACCGAAAACTCTATGTTGCTTTTATTGATTTCGAAAAGGCGTTTGATTCTATTAATAGAAATTTGTTATGGCCTATTTTGTTAAAGAGTGGTATCAAAGGAAAGCTATTTAGATGTATTAAAAGTATGTATAGTAATGTGAAAGCTCGAGTCAGATGTGGAGATAAACTTACAGATTATGTGAATTGTACTGCCGGAGTGAAACAGGGAGATGTGTGTAGCCCGATCCTTTTCTCTCTGTTCATAAATGAGTTAGCATTACAAGTGATTGACAAAGGGAGACACGGTGCATGCTTTATGATCGATGCTTTTGAATTATTTATACTGTTATTGGCTGATGACGTAATTTTGATGTCCGAAACTGTGGTAGGACTACAGACTCAGTTGAATAGTCTACAGCATGCTGCTTCTGAGCTTGAACTGAAAGTTAATATGAATAAGAGTAATATAATTGTTTTTCGAAAAGGTGGTTATTTAGGTGCTAGAGAACGGTGGATATATGATGGTGTTGTTATGCCAGCTGTGAATGTGTACAAATATCTTGGCATTTACTTCACTACAAGACTGTCTTTTGTTTCTGCTTGTAGAGACTTAGCAAGTAGAGCCAAGAATGCATTGGTATGTGTTTTGCAAAAGCTATATTTGCTTAATAACAATTCATTAGAAGTGTTTTTGAAGCTCTTTGATGCCCAAGTGCAACCAATCGCACAGTATGGGTCTGAGTTATGGGGTCTTGATAAAGCGGCGATACATATTGAAAAAGTTCATTTGTACGCGCTGAAAAGATTTTTAGGGGTAGATATGAAAACACCAAATGACCTTGTGTATGGTGAGACAGACAGGTTTCCAATTACGTTGAACTCCGCCGTCAGATGTATTCGCTATTGGTTGAAGCTTACATGTATGGGTGAAGACAGATTGCCGCATAAAGCATATATGATGTTATACAATTTAGATGCCAGGGGTAAGAGAAACTGGGTTTCAAATGTTAGAATGCAATTGTTTCAATATAGCTTTGGATTTGTATGGATGAATCAAGGTGTGGGAAGAGTGAATGAATTTATACGTGCTTTTTGTGAAAGACTGATTGACTGTAGATGGCAGGATTGGGAAGATCATGTTCAAACTAGTGACAGATTTAGTGTGTACAGAAGTTTTAATAGCATTTCGCATTGTACCAAAACATATATAACTATGAATATGGATAGACATTTGAAACGTATCATGGCAAAATTTAGATTTGGTGTATCCGAGCTCTCTGTACATTATTATCGGTATAGAAGTCATGTTGAAAAAGATTTGAAATGTCCATTATGCGGAGAAGCTAAGGAAGATGAGGTTCACTTTGTTCTATGTTGCCCTATGCTAGATGACATTAGAAAGCAGTTTATTCCCCCCAAGTTCTGTAAACATCCATGCCTTTTTAGGCTTAGTTTGCTGCTGGCTTCAGCCAACCAGGAAATTGTCAGAAAACTATCAATTTTTCTGTATAAGGCTTTCAAGATTAGGGATACTGTTACTACTTAGTACTAATGAACCCATTGTAGTTAATAGTTGTCACTTATACGATGCAAAACTAAACCTTTTTTTATTCTTTTTTTATGGCTTTGTATCAAACTGTATGTGCACCCCTTCATGAAGGGCCATGGCCTTTATATGAATAAAACATCAATCAGTTTCTTCTCTCTCTCTCTCTCTCTCTCTCTCTCTCTCTCTCTCTCTCTCTCTCTCTCTCAGATTTAAATGATGCTATGGAAGAAGAGTGTCGGAGACAGAACGGAAGATTGTTCCAGAGTAATCGTGCTTGATAGAAGAAAGCGTGTCGACCAGAAGACTTGCGACGAGCAGATGGAAGACGGAGTCGAATATCGGCAGACGAGCGGAGCTGGCGAGACGGAACATACAACTGGATGAGATCATGAGATGGTTGTTCAATGATTTAATAATAGAAGGAGAATTATGTACTGACAATGGGATTCCGGTGTAAAGCACGGAGGATCGGAGATATTTGGTCAGATCTGGCACAACTACAGACGAGGCAGGCAGCATTACATGTATTTTGAAATTTTTGAAGTTTACAGTTCAGACTTTTGAGGGACCCAGCGAGCTAAGGGCTGCAACACAGCTACATCCCGACGGATTCTTTGGGAACAAGTTGTAACGTGTTCAGCACACCCCAAGACTAGTCTAGCTGAGTACCGGGTGGAAGTTTGGGGATGGGGAGGGGGTAGTCAAGTTGCCTTCCGGTCTACTAGCGTCTTATTCCAGGCAAACCACCAGCCAACATTTTGACGTACGAGCCCTTCCTGCAAAAAGCAATAGACCGCTGCTCAGGAAATGATATGTTCTTCCATCGTAGGGTCAACCAATCACACGTCGTCTACCGCTGCTCAGGAAATGATATGTTCTTCCATCGTAGGGTCAACCAATCACACGTCGTCTACCGCTGCTCAGGAAATGATATGTTCTTCCATCGTAGGGTCAACCAGTCACACGTCGTCTACCGCTGCTCAGGAAATGATATGTTCTTCCATCTTGGGGTCGACCAGTGACACGACGATTACCGCTGCTCTGTCGATCAAACGTGAAATAGTATTCGGTATCCTCTAGGGTCGACTTATTACAAGTGATCCAATACTGCTCAGTTGATCACACATGAAATGATATTTTCCATTCTCTAGGGTCGACCAAGGAACAATACCTCCATCACCAACACCATTCGCCACTGTTACGTCACAGCCAAACAGTAAGTAAACATGGTGCTTAACGCCCACAGAAACCGTACGGCTTATTAGGGATGGGAAGAAAAGCCAAACTCTACAGTTAAGCGTATTTATACTCTCTCTCTCTCTCTCTCTCTCTCTCTCTCTCTCTCTCTCTCTCTCTCTCTCTCTCTCTCTCTCTCTCTCTCTGTGGTGGTGTGTGTGGTTATGTGTGTGCGTACGTGTGAGTGCGTGTGTCGGTGTGAGCAAACACATATATGGGACTATCTATGTGTGTGTGTGTGTGTGTGTGTGTGTGTGTGTGTGTGTGTGTGTGTGTGTGTGTGTGTGTTGTGTTGAAATAGTGTGTGTGCGTGTGTGTGTGTGTGTGTGTGTGTGTGTGTGTGTGTGTGTGTGTGTGTGTGTGTGTGTGTTAGCGTGCTTTTGTCGGAACTATGGAATTGTTATATGACGGTTGCAGATTTTGTGTCCATTTTAGCCGTCGCCTTTTGAATTGATTAATTTGTCGAACCTATTTCTATGTTATTATCATTATTCCTTCCTTCTTCGCATGCAAATTGTATGCATCACTCACATATACTGACCGTGTCTGGGCTTGTCGATAAGTGGATTAACTGATTGAGTGTTTAATTTATTGATTGACCACTAAAATCGTTACTGAGTGATTGATTGGGCGGTTAATTTTTGTTTTGTTTTTCAGCTGTTCCATTGACTCAGGCAACCAAATATTACATTGGTTTCGGAGTGGCCGGGGGAGTTCTGCTGATTCTTGGAATAGCCTGTGTGGTGTGTGTCAAGATTAAATCACGCTCTTCGGCCAAAGTGAAGCCCGCCCCTTCCAAGGACGGCAACATTGAAAGGTCTGGTTCCATTTGTCATGCTTCTTTTCTTTAATTGTTTTCTTTCCTTCCCGCCATTTCTTGTTTCTGTCACGTGGGTAAGCCTATAAATAACCACAAGACTAATTGGAAATCCGCCCTTGGAGAGCGGGGACAGCTCATTGGATAGAGCGCCGAACTCGCGATCGAAAGGTCGCGGGTTCGAGTTCCAGCAGGAGAATTATTTTCTGCAGGGTCAACTTTCTATGCTGACTGTCATTTCAGTATCCGTACCACCCACGGCAGTAGCATATATAAAAATAATAATCCCGATGAGGTTTTGAGTTACAACAATGATTACAAGCAATTCAAATCTCCAAAAGCTAAGCAGCAAGACCTACATTACACACACACATAATAATAATGTACATTTATTACGCGCTCATCAACGCCCTGAGCGCTCTCATGATACATATTAACCTAAAAATGATATTCTATACACATGTAGAGCATAGTCCTACCAAAACAATTTACTTAAAGTATTATTAAAAAAAACAATAAAAAAAAAAACCGCACTACAAACACACACACACACACACACACACTCACACTCACACACACACACACACACACACACACACTCACTCACACTCACACACACACACACACACACACACACACACACACACACACACACACACACACACACACACACACAATGACTGTATCAGAAATTGGGTACTGATATTAGTTAGGATGGAAATACTGTGAGAAGAGGAAGGTTTTCAGTTGGGCTTTAAAAGATGACAGGGTTGAGCAGGGTCTAAGGTCTTGTGGGAGTGAATTCCAAATGTGGGGTCCAAAGCAAGAGAAGGTGCGAAAGCCATGAGTCTTGCGTTTGTATTGTTGGATTTCCAGCATGCGGATGTCAGAAGAAGAGCGTAGTGTACGAGATGGAGTATAGACATGCAGCAGTTCAGAGAGGTAAGCAGGACCAGAACCACTTATAGCACTGAAACACATATAAGCGACTTTATACTTAATACGTTCTGAAATGGGAAGCCAGTGCAGTTTTTCCAGGAGGGGTGTTGAGTGGTGGCGACGGGGTGCCAAGAGAACAAGTCTTGCATCAAAGTTCTGAATTTTCTGGAGAGGTTGGATGACATAATTAGGTGTACCCATGAGGAGACAGTTGCAGTAGTCAAGCCGCGAGAGGATATCGGAAGTAACAAGAGTCTTGGTTGCATCTTCAGTGAGAAACCTGCGGACTGAACTAATGCGTTTAAGCTCGAAATAAGCAGTTTGGCAGATTTTATGACGTGCTTCTTCATGGACAGATTTGAGTCAAGAATGAATCCAAGGTTCCTGGCAGAATCAGAGAAGGGGATGTTGTGAGAGCCAAAGTAATCGAATCAGGGAGGGAAACTGTAGAAGGTTTCAAGGAAGACGAAAAGGGAAAGAGAAGAGCTTCTGTTTTGTCGTCGTTCAGTTTGAGCTGATTATCCGTCATCTATGTTTTTATGTCGTCTGTGCATGCATCAGTTCTTTGGTGAGGTTGGTCACTTCACTGAGAGGAGCGGATTTCTGGAGCTGTGTGTCATCTGTGAAAAGCTGATGGTTTACAGGGTGGTTAGCTATGATATCGGAGAGAGGCGTAGTGTACAGGACGAAGAGAATGGGCCCCAGTACTGAGCCCTGAAGCACACCGTACATGAGCTGTGATGGTGACGAAGACGAGCTATTGACTGAAGTGGACTGATATCTGTCTGAGAGATATGACTGAAACCACTGGAGTACAATAGACTGAATGCCAAAAACAGAGTTCAGGCGGGAGAGGAGAATTTGGTGGTCATTAGTGTCAAAAGCGGCAGAAAGATCCAACAAAAGAAGAACAGAAATGTTGTCATTGGCCAGAGCGGAGAGAATACCGTTTACAATACGTAACAAAACGGTCTGAGTGCTGTGTCCTGCTCGATAGGATGACTGAAAGGGATTGCTGAGGTTGTTTTCTTGGAGATGGGAGAGAAGTTTGTGGAGAACGACTTTTTCAAGAATTTTGGACAGAAATGGAAGGTTGGAAATGGGTACACAGGAACACACGTGCTCACACACACACACACACACACACACACACACACACACACACACACACACACACACACACACACACACACACAGAGTACGTCCTGTCTTCAGGGTGTGGGCTCCCACATGACCAGTACGCATGCGCACGTCCGTAGGTCTGTTTGTTTACTAACATTTAATAGTACAGTTAGTAGTAGGCTACTGATTAGCACAGCAGTCATAGTCACAGCAGTAGCCACACTATATTCTTGCGGTCATCGTCAGTAGCACGAGTCGAGATTTAATTGCATTGCCGGTCGTCAGTCGCACTCGCTTTGGGTATTGACTAATACCACGGTGGTCACCGCGTTTGTTTAGCGATCAGGATTACTTTGTGTACGAAGTGCGTTTTTGTTGGATGACGATTTGTTGTTTGTGGACTGTAGATTTGTCTTTGATTGTTGTTGTTGTTGTCGTTGTTGTTGACAGACAGCCCCCTGTTGACAGCCCGCCTACTCAACCCCTCCGCATCCCCAGGCCATCCGCCTCGCTGACACCTCGCAGACTGTAAGGCCACCCACCCGCATCCGTCGGCCATCCACCTCGCTGACACCACGCAGCTTCTAGCTCCATCCGTCCGCATCCACCAGCCCTCCACCTTGCTGACACCTCGCAGCTTCTAACTCCATCCACCCGCATCCACAGACCATCCACCTCGCAGCTTGTAACTCTATCCACCCGCATCCATCGGCCATCCACCTCCTTGACATTAGGCAGCTTGTAGCTCCATCCACCCGCATCCACCGGCCCTCCACCTTGCTGACACCATGCAGCTTGTAACTCCATCCACCCGTATCCATCGGCCATCCACCTCCTTGACATCAGGCAGCTTGTAGCTCCATCCATCCGCATCCATCGGCCATCCACCTCCTTGACATCATGCAGCTTGTAACTCCATCCACCCGCATTCATCGGCCATCCACATCCTTGACATCAGGCAGCTTGTAGCTCCATCCTCCCCCATCCATCAGTCATCCACCTCCTTGACATCAGGCAGCTTGTAGCTCCATCCACCCGCATCCATCCATCATCCACCTCGCTAACACCATGCAGCTTGTAGCTCCACCCATCCCGTGTGTACGTAGCTTGTAGCTCCACCCATCCCGTATCCTTGGCGAAAAAGGCCCTTTGCGAACCTGTGGTGACCGACCCCAACAGCTAAGCGTCAAGATGTATGTGCAGTGATACGATTTCTATGGCTTGGAAGAAAGTGTGAGGATGCTGATCAAGGTTCGTTTGCATTGCCGAACGCCTGTCGCTTGAGCACTGTTGCTCGTGTGTGCGAGGGAACTCTGTGGTTTTAAGCCACAGCAACACTGACGTCATAACAGCTGTGGCGTGCCCTGCCGCTGTGTCGTGACGGTTATAAAGATCGCGCTGTCACTCACGTACGTTCTAGACAGTTCAAGTTCCGGGACCATCCTCTGCTTTGCAGCTACATAGGAGCTACATAGGCACACACAAATTCCTCTGTTTATACATAGGCACACAAAAACATCCTCTGTTTTGTGCATAGGCGCACAAAAATCCTCTGTTTTGCACATAGGCACATAGGCACACACACACACACACACACACACACACACACACACACACACACACACCACACACACACACACACACACACACACACTCCTGTTTTGTACACTGGCCATTAATATGAGTTACATCGGCCATTAATACGACGATATGGGGTTTAATGTCCTCAGATGTGGGGCTGGCATATTAGGGACAAGGTCATCCATATCTAACCCACTCCTTTTTATTAAAAGGAAGAAAGCTCCCGGTGTGTATTCCCAGTAGCGTGTGGACTCAGACTCAGTCAAACTCTGGGAACATTGTTCAAAAATACCTGTGTGGAAGATGTTTTTGCATTCCTAAAGTGAAAGCGTTGTGTCGATGCTGTGATACATACACACACACACACATACACACACACACACACACACACGCACGCACGCACGCACGCACGCACGCACGCACGCATTGCACAAACATTAATTGATACTGTCATTTTACACATTGTGATGATTTAGTTTTGGTTGTTATTGCTATTGCTTTTATGTACTGTTCATGTGCGAGTTGACACTGTTAATGTCCCGTAATAGGATGAATAAATTATCGAGTATTTTGTAAAGGAGATAATTGTATTTCAACAGTTGTAAAACAATCAAGTTGTATATAGCTATTTTAGACTATGCTGTGTCCAAAGCTCTACGCCAGTTTTTGTTTGTTTGTCTTTTTTAGCTTGTGATTTGATGACCTTTGCTCGCCCTGCTGTGGTTCTTTGACGTATGATTTAAAATAGTGTTTGTTAGTCCTGAGGTAAACCTACGCGGTTGACAAAACGTTAAAATCCACTCGCTTATCATTGCTGGATGATGTTTATTTGGCCAGCGTGAAAGGTATGACGCAAAATGAAAAATATAAATAATTATGGACAAGAGGGGCATGTTTTCTCATTTGAAATTTTGGTTATGCAATTTTGTCTGGTGTGTCTGTTTATTGGATGGCAGTAAATTCTAATGCTTTTGACATTCCTTTTACGTGTTTTGAAAATTTGTAATTTAAAAGATCAAAACATACAACAGGTTCAAAAGAACGCCGATTTTAATTAGACTAAAGTTGTCTTTAGTAGTTATAGTTATACTTAGTTAAATTGCACTGTGAGAGATTATATTTTTGGACTTGACCTGGTTGTGTGTGTGTGTGTGTGTGTGTGTGTGTGTGTGTGGTGCGTGCGTGCGTGCGTGCGTGGTTGTGTGCGCGCGCGTGTGTGTGATCTGAGTGTGTGTGTGTGTGTGTGTGTGTGTGTGTGTGTGTGTGTGTGTGATCTGAGTGTGTGTGTGTGTGTGTGTGTGTGTGTGTGTGTGTGTGTGTGTGTGATCCGAGTGTGTGTGGTCGTTGCTGCAGTTGTTAGATGGATACTTTCTTCTCCATCGTCTTTTTTCTGCTTTGTGTATGTGTGTGTGTGTGTGTGTGTGTGTGTGTGTGTGTTCAGCTGTGTGTTTGAGTATACTGATTGATTTTTTAACATTTCTTTTACTAACAATGCATCATACATCAAGAGCCACACCAGCAAAATCACATTAATTCGTTTATTCATTGTTTTGACCAGACACAGCTTCAGAGTTCATGATAAACATTTTCATTTTACAATTTTAATGAGCTTTTTTATGGCTTGAGGCAACCCTGTATGTTGGATCTCTGAACAAACGTTACAGAATGTACATCACCAAGATCGTAAACATCGTGTTACTGGATAAGGAAAATCCTAAAGTACCTGCACATGTATAGCTGTAAATACATTTCAAAACAAAATCAGTCTCAAAGTGGGAGGCAAAGTGAACGTAGGATACAAACAGCTTCGCACTATGTAAATTCCAACGGTGTTTCTAACGAGAATAATAAACGCCAATGGAAAACAACAAACCACCGCTGAAAGCGTCGACTACTAGCCAGCCTGACCTGTATACATATGGAAAGGAAGGTGGTGGGGAGGGGGGCGGGGGGGGGGGGGGTGGAAGGTCGTTGATTGAAATACTACTGTAGCTTTGTTTTAAAGGGGAATCGAAGTAAGGACGCAGGAGATAGGCAGAATAAGTGGTGAATAATAACTGTTGTTTTAATCGCACTGCTCATAATTTGTATAACAAGCTCAAAACCAGGGGAGAAACATCTGCACCTCCTCCCCAAAAACAACAACAACAGAAAACCACTCTCAAACTGTCCTATTTTCAGAACCGTGAAAGCAACTCATTTTGATGACCTACAGGGCAAACAGCAAACAAACATAGAGACTGGAACAAACACCGTCAAACAAATAAAACAACAAAAAAGCAGTTGACACTCTAACACGGTCGTCACTGGGTGCTTATTGTGAGTACTTGCAATAAACAAGCAAGTCAAAGTCATACATAAAAAAAAAATTAAAATACATTAAAAGAAATATTTAAAAATGCAGATCGTGTAGAAGGCAGGGCAGGGCAGCAATCCGTTATGTTTACACGTACAATACTGGATTTAACACCTTTGCACCCGCTCGACTCCATACGCGGGATGACACCGAAGAGGTAGATTACAACAACACAATGACACGGCAAAAATCTACATGAGTATTATACGCTCGTCCAAATGAAAACGCCACCGAGGACAGAACTTTCTAGCACGTTGGAATGTCTTCTGTGGGTGCAGAATTGTGTGGTGCCACTTATTTCCCCGGGGGGGCAGGGACGGTGTTGACCTTTGTCAAAATAGTCTGTTGATGTGCAGCTAGAACGAATCTTAAACAAGTTCTTATTCCGCAATAATTCGGCAACGCTTTACAAATGCATCGCAAAGGGAATATGTACGTTTTACTTCCACGCTTACTGTGAGGGGCAAAAAAAGAAGAAAAACGATCGTGCAGTAAATATAGGTCTGGACTTGTCGTTTCATCGAACTTTCCAAGGTAAAGCTTGCTAACAATTAACCAAACTGGTTTGCTGGTCGGAGTGGAGATATTCAGTATTAAATTCACTAATAGCATTTCAGTACAGTATTAAATTCACTAATTGTCTAATAGCATTTCATTTGGACGCGAGTATATAATAGCACATGCTTCAAAATCGACCCAACACCTCCCGCTTTCCCAACTTCTGGTGTAAAAACACCCGGCTGTTGACCAAACAAAACAACAACAAAAACACCACCAAAAAAACCCACACAACAACAAGAAGAAAAAAAGAAGACGAAATCGAACATTCTAATAAAAATGAACCATTCTTAATGAGCGAGGGAAAGCGAGGCTGAGGTATACGGAAATGACGCAAGTGTGTATAGAGACTTGATTCTGTCGTCTGCACCTCAGCCGATACACCTAAGCTTGCCTTTCGGTGCGGGTTACCTTGGTGACTCAACCCGTGACCAACCAAGCCTTGGGAATGGTCCACTAGTTTACTCGGTTGGACAGAGCAGTCCTTCCTTGGCCAGACGAACGAATCGGCTTTCCGTCGAAGACTGTATTCCTGGGACGTTAGGGAAACTGAGACAGGGTGGAGCACATATGTGCTTTTCCGAGCCAATAATAATAATAATAATAACAGGGAATTTATAGAGCACTTTTAGAGAGTAAAAGTGTTTCACAACTTAATTAAAGAAAATATGCAACGCGCAAATACACACATACAAATAAATGGAGAGAATTTTTTATATATATTAAAAGCACAGTGAAACACACACACACACACACACACACACACACACACACACACACACACACACACACACACACACACACACACACAAAGAATGTGCGAACACACATACACACACACAATGCCAACAAAAACACACACACACACACACACACACACACACACACACACACACACACACACACACACACACACACACAAGATACCATCTTCAACTGAAATACACCCCCTAAGGAAGGGCAACAGTCTTTGTTTTGATTGACAATGAACTCACGTCTCAGTAAACTGATCCAGCGTGTTGGAAAAACAACGATAAAAGACCATTCCCAAGCAGTCTGATACTACTGAAGTGAGGCCTGCACCGATGTAACCCAGACAGAAAGCGACGCCTATTGTGAGTGTAAGCATTCGCAAGACTAAAGTGCAGACGACATAATCTCTACACAAGTTTAGGTTAGTTAGTTGGTGCTCTGGGCCCAGTCAATCACAGAATCTCTACATGATGTCCAAACTCCCAGCACTGGTTTATACTACAGAATCTTTACACAAGTTTAGTTTAGTTAGTTGGTGCTTTGAGTCCAGTCAGCCACAAAATCTCTACATGATGATGTCCAGACTCCAAGCACTGGTTTATACTGTCCATAGGAGGAGGGTGTCGGAAAGCGAGGCTTTCAGTGTGGGTGAAGCCCTAGCTAGATCTCCATATTTTGTTCATCCCTTTTACATACGAAGCCCAGGAGCGGTCTGAACAGGGAGGTGGAGCTAGGCTCTCACAGTGAACTGGACCGTCCTCTGCTTCAGGTTTCAACAGCTGGTTATCCGAACTCTTGTCTTTGTGACTTGGTTCCGCACAGCTGCTGAAAGAGCAAATTGCGTAGTAGACAAGTTGCTTCGCACTGTCGAGGTCCCCACCTCCTTAACATCTATTGTTCTGGCGGTGGCTGACGGTCCCTCCTGTTTTTGCAGGTCGGAAGGCAGGGACGAGCTACTAGTAGGTACCCTCCCCCCCCCTCCCCCCCATCCTTTCCCCCATTCTTAACAGACCGTGTGTGGTCTCTGTGGACGTTAAGCCCTAATCAGTCAATCAGCTCACTTCCGACTCGCTTTCGATCTCGTGACCCGCCGTCGTGACCTACATCAGCAAGAACGGTTACATTTCCATGCACTTAGATCGCGTGTCTGCAGAGGGTCTGTGTGCGGAGTATTAGGCCTATGGTGTAAACTGATGAAGAACACTAAACCCATTCGGTAAACACAAGGCAGACTTGGTTTAATTGTGTGAACTAGACCTTACTGAAGCGCTACTGCTGACTGTACTGAGAAGAAATTTGGGTAAACACTCTGCTGGGAAACGGCTTCAAGCAAAACTTAAACAAACAAACAAACAAACAAAAACCTCACGGAAGACAAAACAGCTTGTCCGCAGCTCCATCGACTACATCATCAATACAAAAGTATTATGTGGCCTGCGCAACCGAGGGGCTAAAAAAAGGGCCTGGGAATGCATATCACCGAAATTGTATGCCTGACCATTAGGTTTTGTGAGAGACTGGCATATAATTATTATCTTCATAGTTTAATTCTGTGTTCATGTCAGAATGTCAGTCATTTATTTTTCGATACTGCGTAGCGTTTCACGTACACCCGCGTGCGTGTGTGCGTGTGTGTGCGTGCGCGCGTGCGTGCGTGCCTCTGTGTGTGCGTGTGTGTGTGTGTGTGTGTGTGTGTGTGTGTGTGTGTGTGTTATGCACCAATACACGCTTTGGGGCAAAGTGATTCACACATGCTTTGGGCCTAAATGAAACCCAGCTTTAAAACTACAAGAGTACATACTCCACAGTCATATCGTTGAGTACAGAACAATACAACTACAACCGTTGAAAAACTCAAGCAATCTGCCCATAGTAAACAGCTCCCTGGGGTGCTTTGCCATTCATGCTGGATAGCCAATTCTATGCACTGATGTTGACTTCTTTAGTACATACACTGATGTCAACTTCTTTATCATATGCATCGATGTCATCTTCCTAATACATAGACTGATGCCATCTTTTTATTACATGCATTGATGTAAACTTCATTACATACATTGTCTTTTTTTCTTACAACTTGCATTGATGCAATCTTTCCAGCATAGCAAATGACATCACCTTCATTAAATGCACTAATGTCAAATTCCTTATGACCACATGAATGGCTTATCATTGAGAAAGCAAATGAAAACATGCATGGCAGTCCAACACCTGGAAACGAGCAAGTCAAAACGAACACTCCAAGTGTAAAATCAGAGTTTTACTTCAGAGAAACCGGGGTACATTCCATAAATTCGCAGACACAAAACTGAGAAAATTCAAAGGTAACAGGCAAAAGTACCTCTGATTACTCTTCGATCAAAGGGTGACCAGAACTCAATAGCCAGACATGTTTGTGATGGCATGTAACAGTCTAAAATCCCTGTAAGCCTTCTCAAAACAAACATTGTCCAAAATGCAACGCCTCCTTGACCTCGTGAACAAGACGAGGAAGTTTTTAGGGCAACAAACTCCCAGCATCGCTTTCCGGCACCTTCCTCCAAAGGCTGAAGGCAGGATATGTCGTAAACAAATGCTTGGAGTTTGTTAGGACAGCTGTCACAGCAGACTGTGTCATACCAGACTATGTTTACAACAGTGGCGCTAAACGTCACTGATGCAAGAGGATTGTAAACTGAAAATAAAATCAACGGAGTAATATAAAACAAAATTCTTGATATCAACTTAAATACTTAAACCCGTAGGAGAGAGACTGGCCTTCTTGGACAATACACGTTTTAAGACGGCTGTCTCCTTTAAATTCTCTCACACACCGTGATAGTTGGATTTTGCGAAGGATGGTTCCTTTAAAATCTCTCATACACCATGATATTCGCATTTTGAGAAGGCCGGTTCCTTTAAAGTGTCTCTCTCACACACCATGATAAGGGGATTCTGAGGAGGCTGGTTCCTTTACAAATCTCTCACACACCATAATAGTCGGATTTTGCAGGCTTTGTTGCTGATTTCAGAATTATTGGCACACAATTCTCAAACCTGAGTTCTTTCACCAGACATGATTTGTGCTTGAGATTATTGGGGGGTTTGTTTTTGTATATATCTAAATGCACTGTCTGACATATGTTAATACCCGTATTGATAAAGAAGAAGTGCAACTGCCCAGACAACTAGCATTCAGAATGGAAACAGCATTCAGTTGTAATTTCAGTCTCTTCCATGACTTTGAAAACGAGCAGGTGACAGAAACTGGCTTGGGGGTCATAACCATGCAGTTTCAAAGTTCTTGTGTAGACTGTTTAAAAACTCTAAACATCTGAGCCTCTGTCCAGTCAGGAAATGTGTGTCAGTTATGTCCGGTTACATATGCTCAGGTCAAGCGTTCACTACTATGTAAGTAATCTATGTACTGTCTATGCACATAACAAACAAAAGGAAATGCTATATGTGCGTAATAAACAGATTAGACTTTGACATTAATCCATCAAAAGTCAATCAGATGAGATCCTGCTGAGAAACCACAAGATCAAAACTCACAACAGATTAAAAAATAAAGGAAAAAGGGGTCTACCATGAACATGGGCACCATTTTGCACTGCCCTACTAAGTATTATTTCTTGCCTTTTGTGAGCTCCCCCCCCCACCCACCCCCTTCCCCCTCACCCCCAGACACTGGCAGTCATCTTTGTTTCAGATTTGTTTGAGAAAAACAAACCACACAAAAACAAAAACAAAAAACTTCGGATTTTACCTTCCCACAAACATTGATTTGATACAATTTTCAATGAGTGTATAACTGTAAACTTAGCCCAACAAAAAAGAACTCATCTATTTTGCTGTCCCACCTGTGTCTTGTGCAGATCACTTTAGCATACAAACGTCAATAATACATGAGGTACATGCCAGAAGAGACAATTCAGCACACACAAGGTGTGCATGGTATTGAACAGCTGCAGCTTTTATACAAAATGCAGTCCAGCCTGCAACACAGCAAAAACTAGCGGGGCAAAAAAAGGGATGGGGGGACAAGTAAAGGGATGGTATCTACATCACATCTACATCACATACACACAAAAATATACCACATGCAGTACAATAGTACACATTGCACAATACTACCTTTGTACAGGTTCTTAATGACATTTTACAAGGGACATGGGTGTACAATATTCTCTGGCAATGGGAAATTGCCCAATGCTGTGTTGCACTATGATTTAAATCCGACAAAATCAGTCATGTGCTTTCTCACTTCTTGCTAGGCAAATATGGCATTCTCTAAAGAGGTAGTGTGTGCTTTTCTTTTTTTTTCTTTTTTGTGAGCGACAAAACAATACTGCTTTATCTGAATCTGGACAAAACTGTCTTGTCTGGATCCAGACCACCCATCTCTCTGCATCCAGCAATATCCAGTAGCTGCCTGTAAAAATGACGCTGGTGTATTACAGCGAACAGTGAACGCCCCTGAAGCAAACTGGCTGAGACAATCAGGATTACTTCCCCTGAATGAAAATTGCTCTTCAAAGTGGAACTGAAGTGAGGACACAAGTCGGCCCGAATTTGCTTAACATTTTACAATATTTCCATTTGCAGGCTTCATTTTGTTGTTCAGTTAATATATACACCACAGAAGTACTTTAGTTCTTCTAACTGAACTGATGATGCACAACCATGATGGTTTGTTATCAATGGAAAGCAGGAAAAGGTTGTTTCCTGACCTACTTGATACTTTGGCCACACTTTCAGCTCCTTCATAACATCATTGATACACACTCCTGGTCTTCCTCTTCAAATGTTGCTTATGTCCACAGAGGCCATAAGGACTGTTAGGAACAGGGAGCCCAGGACGTCCACCTGGACTTTGACACAACTCCTGAGCTCTGACTCTCCAATCACAAAATGGCAGCAGGACTTGTTTTTTCGACTATTAACAGTTTATTTTTTATTTTTTCAAAAGACCATAAATCCATTGAAAATGTACTGTGTGGTTTCTGTTCCAGCCATATCAATAGGACCTATGATGTTTCATCTCTTCAGTTTCCCTTTAAAGAACTGAACAAAACATTTATTTTAAAAGACCCAAACAAAAACATAAAAACATGGAAGGAGTACAACAGGATATTCCAGTCACTTCTGCTTCAAGCAAAAAGTATTCTTGGGAGGATTCCACTGTGTTTTATTACACTAATCAAGAACCAAATTCAAAATTGTGATACTGTTTTGGTTCTGGGTCTGAAAGCAAACTGTTGCCATTATAATTTTTTTCAGACTGTGCAGGTCACATGAAAACAAACACACAAAACAAACAAAAAAGGCTGCCATAAAACACGACCACAAAGTTATTACAATCATGAGACATACAAGATGCAATGCTGCAAAATCAAAATCTTCTGGCCTTAAAATGACAGACCTATTACACAACCCGAATACTACAAGATGAGAACAATGAAAATAACTGACCCAAAAATATGAACTTAAAAATAACTAAACACATACCAATAACACTGACAATTATATTCATCATTGGCAAATTCATGCAACAAATTTTAAGAACAGTTCTGTAGTTGCCCACAAATGTCTGATGCCAGTATTTCACCACTTATGGCCTCAAACTGTATACTCCATCAGAAGAAAATGAATGATTGCAAGGGTGGGTGGGTGGGGGGGTGCAGGCAATGAGGGAGTGACCAAACCCAAAAAGAACAAAAAGAAAAGAGGAAGACTGTACCAATGTTAAAGCCACAAGTGTTGTCCTTCCCTCCCAGATAAATGCAACTCCCCACCCCCCCCCCCCCCCCCCCCCCCATGCGACTATTAACAGTTTAATTTTTCAGAAGTGTTAAAGCCACATGTGTTGTCCTTCCCTCCAGGATAAATGCAACTCTCCACACACACACCCCCCCCCCCCCCCCCCCCCCCACCCACCCATCCCCCCCAAAATCAATCCACCCCCCATATAAAAATGTTTTTATTGATTAGAGTCCAATGTGTGCGGGCCAGTGTTTTTGAGCTACAATTTAGAGCAGAAAAAGTGAATGCATCAGAATGTATTAATTCATTGCTTCCCATGCCAAAACAATAACAAAAAGCAAACACACACACACACACACACACACCAGCAGCAAAACTTGGAGACATGGAATACTGACCTGACACCTGATAGTTAAGCCCCACTCACCACCCCCTCCCCTACCCTGTCCCCCTCTCACCCTGTGTTTTATGTATTTAAAGTTCACACATTATATACATTAATTTTGAGGACGTACCCTTGGTGGAGTTATGTACCTTCTATTTGCTCGCATGCCATATGAGTTACTGTAGACAGTTTAGGTCTTTGTAGTTTTGTTCATGTATTGTGTTTCAAACACTAATTCACTCCCTTTGTTTGTTGGTCGTACATACAGTTGATGTGTCTGCAAAATTTGGATTCAAAGCATATTAGTGACTGCCATTCTTGAGCTGTGTGTGTGTGTGTGTGTGTGTGTGTGTGTGTGTGGTGTGTGTGAGTGTGTGTGTGTACTGTAGAACTGTTAGCAATATCTACATTTTATTTTGCAATCACTGTAAATGTAACGGTAATGATCAGTATTACATTTGTGATGATGCTGTTCTGTTTTTCTTCTCGTGGAAAGATAGCCAGAAAGTTTGCAAAGTAAATTTTGTATGCTTGTGTTATTCGCATGCCTAGCAATAAAACCTTCAAGTTGAATGATAAATGCTCATGATTATTGGTTCTAATACTGCCAGCAGATGTCTAAGAAAAAGTGCATAAAATGCAGATTACTAGTTGTTAAAACCCTGATGCCTGAAATGTACCAGCTATAGTTCCTGATAAAATGGGTATACATTAAAAATGAACAACACCCAAAATGGGGTCAAAATGATCAAAGTACATCTGCAAAATGATGAAACTAAAACTAACTTTAAAAAAAGCAAAGGAAAAAGGTTAATCACTGATAAACACAAACACACATAACAACAACAAAAAAACGTCAACAGCAAAAAACAAAAAACAAAACAAAACAAAAAACAATCCTGTAACAAAAACAAACAAACAAAATCATTCTACTTGCATTGAAATTCTGCCCACATTCAGCAACAATTAATTAATTACCTTCATGAAAACATGAGGGAGGTGATCGTTAGAAATGTGTTCCATAAATCAAACAGAACAACAAATTTTCACGGCAAGGCAAGTCAAACATAAATAACACCGAAACAAAAGCACCATATCCTCTCATAAGATGAAGTAAACCTTGTCAATGCGGAGTACACACACACACACACAAACAGAGCAATTTCATGAAGTCTACACACCAATTTTATGCATAATATCACTGAATCCCTTACACACTTTATGACATCTATGGGAAACAAAATGGGGAGTGCTGTACCTTGCAATAAAAATATCTCAAGATTGTATGTATAGGCTTCACAGAGACAGAGACACAGACAATTCGTAAAGAGAGAGAACTGGAGACCAACGAGACAAATGAGACAAATCGCAACAATTATTTCCCTTTGATCAGCTCATCAAATCTGAACAATTATCTCCCTTCAACCAATGACTTAATTCTGCAGGAACTGTGCAAGGTTTAATGCACACGTTTGGTGCATATATATATATATATATATATATATATATATATATATATATATATATATATACCATTTAAAATATAACTTTTTGTCTATATGTTGCATTCTCACCATCTTAAACAATATTACGTGAATAAATACAAGATCAAACTGCACTAAAATAAGTGTCGAGGTCAAACAAATTATGAATTTTGGCTAAAAGATATTCTGTGGATTCAGTCATTTGCCTGTTACATTTATAATACATCATGTATTATTCCACACTAGTTCCTTACTTAGTCTACAAAAGGCACAGAGGCAAAATACTTTCCAAATAATAACAATTACATGCCTCCCACAAAGCCCAGTGCAATAAATAAAACTGACAAAAATGTATCATAAATGGAAATGGAGATCACCATCAGGTTCAAAGCAACAAAATCATGCAGTTTGCTTTGTACTTTTTCAGCACTGTTTCTCAAACTATTATTACACCCTCTCACCAATCCCATCACTTCAGCTGATGTTGCTTGTCTTTAAAAGAAATAACAACCTGCTGTCAAATTAATACTTGTTTGCTAAATTATTTCTATTATTACCATTATGTTATTATTCTTGTTATGCAATTTCTGAGAGAGACAATAGTCAGTGATAATGGTTTTGCATGTACACACAGATAGTTTGACAGGTTGGATCAGCAATGATCACTAAAAAAAATTAGTTTTTTTGTTTTTCATGGAAAACAAAGCTGGAATCATATCCAGCAGAACTAAATCCTTTTCTCTCTAGAACTCCCCCCCCCCCCCCTTTGCTTAATAATAAAACTTCTATAGATAAGTATGACAGCACTTTCGCTTAGCCTTTAATCTCTGCCCCTTAAAAATAACAAACAAACAAACCAAAACAAACAAAAAAACAAAAAACAAAAACATTAATGACAAGATCATAATGGAGGTTACGGATGTTCTGTACAAATGCCTTACCATGGACACAATCATCAAATTTCTGGCTTCAAATGCCTCAGACCCTTTTTCCTCAGGACTGAAGTGTATTCACAGTTCAAAATAGTTTGATTACAAAAACACAACTCAAAGAAGCACACAGTGATACACATACACCTAAAAAATAAAAACAAGAAGAAAAGAAAAAAAGAGAGACAGAGAGAGAAGAGACAAAAGTCATCTCTTTGCTTTAAAAAAAAAATGGCTGCATGGCTCCTTACAGACAAAACATATTTGACTAATTACCTAGTTGTGGTCACAAACCAAAAACATCAAGTGAAGTGCGACTAATGCACTTGCTCTTAAAATACAGTACATTTGTGGGGATTGGAAAAGGTATGTGGTCCAACTTGCACAAATAATTTGGTTAGCTGTTGTCAACAGTCTGGGGGCAGTCCTGAAATCAGTAGTGATCAAACCATCAAGAAAGCCAGAACATCTCTGACACAGTGAAATGAATTACCGTTAATCACGGAGCAACAACAACAACGTAGCAAACCCCTATCCCTGTGGGTCTTTGAGTAATACCATAGACTAAAAGGGTGACAGGGTAGCCTCTCTGTATATAACTGGCCTGGCAGTGAAGCACCTACCTAGCTTTCAGACCAACCACCACACTAATACCAGGCCTGTTTGTCAGCAGTGTTCTGTCAGTGACTCTAGTTCATAAAATGTATTTTGGGGTTTTGTTTTATTGGTCGAGATGATGAGTCACAGAACTGAACACATGCACATCAGACTGCTTGCCTGTGAAGATCAGTCCACACTTTTAAGGTCTTGTGGTTCCAGGATGTGTTCACTGAGAGAAACCAGGACATATAGTACCCCTCAACCCCATGCACACATACACACACAATAACACATAATAATGGAGAGAGACAGACAGACAGACAGATAGAAATACAGACAGACAGAGACACAGAGAGAAACAGAGAGAGAAAGAGACAGAGAGAGAAAGACTTCATACAGAGGACAAAATAAATGCAGACTTTCAAAATGAAACAGTAACTTACAAAAGGCCAAATGATGCAAATGAACACAGGTGTGAATAACTCACAATCTCAGTCTGGAGGCAAGAAGATAAACCACTTGGTCACAGCTCCTGCAGCAAAACAGCGGTTCTGGACAATTGTTTATGCTTGCTCATCTCCCCCACCTTCCCTGCCCCCCACCAGTCCCCACCCCCAAATCTATAACCCCCAACCACCCATCCACTCCTTTCCCCTATTGATTTTCTTTTCATGAGCATATCCCTGAAACCAGAGCCAGACTGCATGCAATTCTGTCCAAGCACCAATGCCAGTGACTCCAGCTGGATGTGCTGGACCAGTCTCTCTCTACACAATTTCCCCCTCCACAGCTTCCAGTAAAGAGAATAATATTATGACAAAGTTCCACATCATGTGGAATTTGCAAACACAACACTGAACACGCTTTGGACTCTGGGTAAATGAAATGGCCCCAAAGCACATAATGCACTTTCACAGTTGTAGAACACAGTGCTTGCCTGATTTTAAGTAATGAACTAAAACAGGTGCACAAAATTAATGGAGTGCTTTGAAAGTTTGCTACAAGGTATGTTACACAATGGAATAGAGTTGATCTTTCTCAAACTATTGCATCAAATGAACTGACTCTCCACTATCAACATGTGCCACAATATTGCTATAAATGGACCCACTGTTGGAAGAGAACAGCTCAAAAATTGTAAAACCATGTCTTTGAACAAAATTAATACTCAAGACTGCGGACTGTTCAAAATTAGAATTGGTCCTAACAGCTCTGCAATATGATAAAGCAAGACAGAAAGAACAGGTCAATTTTCACGTTTTGCACTGGCAACATCATGAATGCAAGTAAGTTCTATACCCGATATCTTTCTACAGATGAGATCCAAAGAATCCCAGAGAAACCAACATGGCCCCATCACACACATCAGTTAGAGTTCATCCATTCCCGGACAAAACAAGCCTAGAGCCAAACCTTCTATTCAAAAGTGAAGGAAACGTCATCTGCTGAGCTGGCTGATCATATGAATTAAAAAAACAAAAACAAGGTGATGTGACAGGCCCCTCAGAAAGCTGGTCTGCCCATTCTAAGAGCCATGAGGCTGGAGAAAAGAGATAAAGATCTGCCCTCCGTTTTTCAAGTACACAAACACTTAGCAGAAAATATGTGAAGAGTGCGTGCAGTGAATGGAGCATAAACATGTGCCAGCTAAGACATGGCTTTAGAAACTGCTGCATTTCCTGGCAATTTTGCCACTACAGTGGGTCTATTTTCAGAGGTACTGCAGTGTAAGCCAGCAGTGGATAGTCAATCCATTTGATAAAACAGAAA
>JABMCL010003116.1:72500-85000 GCA_018857735.1 Alviniconcha marisindica
CAAAAACACACGCATGTTCTGTAACTTATACCCACCTGAGATGAGCTGCCCCTCTTCCCTCCTTCCTGCCTTCCTGAGCCAAAACTTCGTCCGACGGAGGGGGCTGCAGACAGGTGGCCAAGTAAGGCTGGCGCCACTGGAGACGTGTGATCCCTATCAGCACCAGCGCTAGCACCACCACGAAGACGATGGCCACGATCTTGTAGCGGCTGAGCTTGGGGCAGCGAGACGCCTTGGCCTGCTGGATGCAGGCTTCGTCGGCAGCTTGGGTGGAGAGTTCTTGGGGCAGGCGTTGGTACTGGGGGCCGGCGGACCCGGCTGTCTTCATGCTTCAACCCGCACAGCTGGGGCGGAACGCAGGGCTGGCCTGAACAACACAAGGGCAGGGACACCTTGAGCAAAGGGCTTGGTCATCATTATGATAAGATCTGAACACACACACACACACACACCACACACAACACACACACACACACACACACACACACACACACACACACACACAAGGTTAAAAAGAACGCTGTTTATTAGCACAAAACACACCCATGGTTTGTCCTAATAAACAGCGTTCTTTTTAGCCTTTCATGTGTTTGGATCTTTTTTTAGCAGTCATTCTCGTTTCAGATCTTTTTCCCCTCCCATTATTATGATAAATGGCGATGGAACAAATTAAACAGGAAAGGACAGGAACACTGAACTAATAATAATAACAGTCATTTCTACAGCGCTGTATTTCACCGACAATGGTGAGCACATTGCGTCTAAGAAGATCACAGAAAGTGTATAAAAAATAAAAATAAAAATAAAACTCATTACATGGTGAATGGTGAAGGCAAGAATTCAGTACTGCTGCTAGCGTGCCTGGTTGACCTGAACAACACAACTTTTAGACAAGAACACTGTCAATAAAGATTTCATCACTTGTACTGGGAAACCTGAACGACACAACTTTTAGACAAGAACACTGTCAATAAAGATCTCATCACAGGACGAAAGGTGATGGCAAGGATTTGACAACAACTGCAGCTTGTACTGGGAAACGTGAACAACACAACTTTTAGACAAGAACCCTGTCAATGATGCCAGGGTCTCATCACAGGATGAACGGTAATGGCAAAGTTTTGACAACAGCAGCAACTTGTATCATGCGAAACCTGAGCAACACAACTATTAGACAAGAACACTGTCAATAAAGATTTCATCACAGGATGAACGGTGATGGCAACGATTCGACAACAGCAACAGCTTGTATTGAAAAACGTGAACAACACACAGGTTGGGCCTGCAGGAGCAACTCAAGGACAGGGACACTGTGATTGTATAATGAATGGTGACAGTTGTGAGCCATCAATAATAATAAATGGTGATGGTTGTGAGCTGGTTTGGCCCAGCAGTAACACGTTATAGGCTGGTAAGTGGATGGCGTTGGTTCCGTTCCCCACTTTGGCTCTCCTTTCTGTCCAAAAGTTGTGATTTATCTTCATTCGTCAAATAGAAACTGGACACTGTCTTGAGACTCTGCCCATCACAACTAACGAAACAGTACAATGGCTCTCAATGCTGCCCATCTTAATGGAGCAGTCATTCTGGTGGTGGCAGCGCGCAGCGTCAAGTATAGTTTCCCCTACACCCACCTCCTGGAATCTTGACGGCCGCCAGTAGTCTACCTCTACAGAGACAACTCAGCGTCAAACAAGTCTAATGAACAAACGAACGAATGGTGACGGTGAGAATTCAACCAGCGCAGCAAAGTGGGATTCACAGCCAACCTGAACACTTGTCCACGAAGAAGAAGAAGCACCCATGGGTGAGGAACAGTAGCGCATGGCAAGGATTCAACAACAGTGTGGGCTGACGCGGACACAAGCACGACTGAGGACACAGCGCGCAGAGGACTCATCACGCAATGAATGGTGGTATTGACACTTACACAGCAGCAGTGAGGGATGACTTGGACAACACAAGGACAAGAACAGGAGTGTCCCTGAGAAAACAACAACAACAAAGTGACGGATGAGTGCTTTGGCCACCTCCTTTAATACTTGTAACCGGAAGACAGTGTTCGCTGCTAAACAACTGTATTTCCTCACAGTCAACATTTTGGTTCAACACTAGCTACTGTGTTGCAAGTTGAAAACAATGTTGCCAGTGTGTGTGTGTGTGTGTGTGTGTGTGTTGGGGGGGGGGGGGGGGCTGACCCCACTGACCATCTGTGAAGAGGCTTGCGCGTCTATTAGTATCGCGAAGACATTTCATACAAACGGTAATAACATTTTAATCATATCTAAACTCACTGTGTTTGTGTGTGAGTGAGTGTGTGTGCGTGTTCCTGTGTGTGTCTGTCCGTCCGTGTGTCTGTCTGTCTGTGTGTTGCCTTTAGGTTGGTTATCCCATTTGGGGAATTCAAAACATGTTCCATCAATTCTGTTCATGATGAAATAGAGAGAAAATAGAGAGTTCCAAAAAACAAAACAAAGAGCTGCATCATGCAGATCACTGCCAAACAGGGAATCGGTGATGCAAGTCCATTCCTACCCCCCCCTCTCTCTCTCTCATACACAGACACACACACACACACACACACACACACATCTCACTCTCTCTCTCTCTCTCTCGCTGACAAACAAACACACAACAACAGGACAGAGGCTGAATGACATCTTGTTTTATTCATGTAAAGACTTCTGTTGCCCTTGGCCTCCTAAGACAAACATGGAGTGAAATATTGAATTTACACATTTTTCTCCAAATATCAGTTGGCAATCATAATATTCAAACAAAGACAGCAATTCATGTGATCCAATGTGCAAAATACAAATATAATACATCCGATTGTATACCTCCTCTCAACCACACAACACACACACACACACACACACACACACACACACACACACACACACACACACACACACACACAGAGTCAACAAAGTGAATTAGTGAAACAAATACCAAAAGCTGAGTTATTAAATGTATATCTTTGTCACTGAGTGTGCTGATTAAAAACAGCCCCCACCCCCACCCCACCCCACAGCACACACACACACACACACACACACACACACACACACACACACACACACACACACGCACGCACGCACGCACGCACGCACGCACGCACGCACGCACGCACTAAAGAACCACAAGAAACAATGGATGGGTATACAGAGGTGTGTGTGTGTGTGTGTGTGTGTGTGTGTGTGTGTGTGTGTGTGTGGGTTGGGGGAAAGACCTTAAGTCCCCACCCCCCCCACCCCCCAACGCTGGACTTCTCACAGAAGATAATGCCTCACATGCACATGGTTTGTGTGTAGCGGCTGTGTTCCACAAATAGAATCTAGTGGCATTTTCCCAGGAAGTCGCAGGTCCATCTATCTAATGAGGACGACACAGCGGGACCTGTACGCTGCCAGACATAAAACGCACCCTGCCCTCCGCTAGCCCAACAGCGCTGACACAAACAAATGTCATGCCCATCAGTCAACTTTAGTAATGACGAAACAGGCGGGGGGGGGGGGGGGGGTTTACAGATTTCTTGTATACTGAGAGCGATTGTATTGCAGACTTAAAAACTAACAGCGATTGCATCGCAGACAAAAACTAACGGGTATGGTCCATTTTGCAGAATGAAAATACGTTGTTCTGTTCTGTCGTATCATGGTCAAAACCCTCTGTGTAATGTGAACGCCGGCAATCGACCCTCCTTTTAAATTCTCATCAGCTGATCGCACGCACGATACCACAGTCCGGATCAGCGCTGTTTGGAGGGCATCTCGTAACAGTGTTTATTGCCTAGCAGCTTCTGAGACTGCAAAAGGATGAAGACGCGAAAAAGAACGAAGCCACTTACTGCCACGCGCTTTTGTTGTTGCGGTTGTTTGTTTGTTTGAATTCTCTCTCATTAGCTCTCGCCCTGATAAAACCGTCATGGCTGACTGGGCGTAAAGCACTCTCATTAGCGAACTTCTCTCGATCCTCTCTAGAACTCTTGGAAACCGTTACAGTCCACGTGTATTCTGTTCCGGTCATGAGCTCGCACGTACATGACAAAACTGGGGGGAATAAAAACAGATTTTGTGATCTATTTACAACATAGCAAGGCAAGAATATTGCACATGGTTTTCCAGACCAGAAAACGCGAACAGCACAATCTGTTGCGGTCCACCAGCCCCTGTGATCAATTACACTGAGTGATAATACCTGACATCATAT
This sequence comes from Alviniconcha marisindica, assembly GCA_018857735.1. Lineage (NCBI taxonomy): Eukaryota > Metazoa > Mollusca > Gastropoda > Provannidae > Alviniconcha > Alviniconcha marisindica. Next base: position 76,713 of record JABMCL010003116.1, read on the forward strand.
GATTTTTTTCCCCCTGCCTTTATACGCTGCATCTGGGTAACTTCAAGGTGACGAGTTCCAGGTGTAACTTGCATCATTAAAAAAAAAAAAAAAAAAAAAAAAATCAATCCGCTGGTGTCTGGTGCATGTGGTTCCATTAAAAGAGGCGGGGTTTAAACCACTGCCTCAGGCTACGGTTAAAGGAACTAGGCTTCTCAAAAACATGATTTGACCAAGAAGGCCAGCCTTTCCAACAGGCAAAACAGGTCAAATAAAAAACACGAAATCGCGGAGTTTGTCTTAAAATGTCCCGCTGGTTTCATTTTTAATTTACACCCCAGTTTCCGCCAGCGGACGGTTTGAGGGATCTGACTGTAGAAAACAAGTGTCACAGCTGGCCTAACCGCTACCCTAGGCTTCTTTGATTTTGTTCCTCTGGCGATGTGAGTACGCATCTTTCGTACCCGACATCAATGAAACAGTGTGTGCAACACGGGCGAATTGGGACACTCTCGGAAATTTTGGATTTTTTTAAGGGAAAAACAAAAACAAAAACAAAAAACGGAAAACCATAGACGACTTTTCAAACAAAATCCTTGAATTCAAAGCTTTCTTCTATTTTTCTGTTTTTGTTGTTGTTGTTTTTCCCTCAATCTCTTCTGCCTATTGGGCAGAAGAACTGGTTTTGAGAAGGCTAGTTCCTTCAACAGCAGATTCCCTCAACAGCTGGACCCTTGCTTCAAGGTGTAAAATGGCGCGCGATCTCCAGCGAAGTCGCTGTCGACATGTCCCCCACAAGGAAGGCCTGACACATTGAGCTCCTGATCACAGATGGCGACTCCTTCCGGAAAGAGCAAAATAATTATTCAGCTAGAAGCGTGCATTGCACCTGCACACGCTGTGGCAGGTTCAGTGTCCACAGAAACCATACGGACTATTAGGGACGGGGAGCCAAGGACGGTCACCACGACTTTCACACAGTTTCTGAGCTCTGCTGTGGCAGCAAAGTTGTCTTCCCCTAATGTGCACGTGATGCACTGGTTCATTGATCTCTTGACTGACTGAGACCTGTAGACTGATTGTTGTGACAGATTCTGCGATGTAGACTGATTGTTGTGACAGATTCTGCGATGTAGACTGATTGTTGTGACAGATTCTGCGATGTAGACTGACCGTTGTGACAGATTCTGCGATGTAGACCGATTGTTGTGACAGATTCTGCGATTTACTGACCGACTGGTGCGTTAACTGACCGAGTGAATGTGGCAACTAAAATAGTGTTTGCACGTGCTGGGGTGACCCTGTGCGGTTGACGGAACGCCGGTTAAAATCCAAGAACTAATTAACTGATCGACTGAGTCATCCGTTGACTGATTGACCTGTTGCCTGATCTGTTGACCGAGAGTTGAGTGGTTGACTGACAACTGACTGTTCTGTCGATAGGTTGCTGACTAACCTGTTGACTAGTTGATTGACTGATATGATCATTTATAATCCGTTGCCTGAGTCACTGATCTGTTGACCGACCGATTGATTTGTTGGCTGGTTGTTCAACAACTGACTGATCTACTGATCGGTTGATTCATTGACCTGTTGACTAGTTGGTTAACCGATATGTTAATCGATCTGTTAGTTGGTTGACAAATGTGATTGATCACTCGATTATTTATCGATCACTCGACCGATCGACTGGCTGATTGATTGGGTGAAGGTGTGAAGGCAAGATTTATTGAGCATTAAGGCCTACCTTTGAAAGGGTAGTGAACGGACATTCACAATGAGGTACAAAGAGAAATAACAACAAGGAAAACGAAATGCCCAGACAGCAAATAAAGTGGTCATAATGTTCTTTGTAAGTACAACTGTAAATTCCTTTCTCTTTTTTGTTTTAAACAGAATTCAAATAACTATCTAAAAAAATCTTTTAAAAAAACAACAACAACAAAAACAATAACCAAAAACAGAACAACCTAAAACAAATTAAAAATTAAAAATTAAAACAGCAGCAGGGCGTGGGCAGTCAATGACTAAACATTTCAGCAACTAACACAGAATACACATGATCATACAGTTTTATATTTCACGACAGCATTATCAAAATAAAAATCGAGAACAATACCTGGCTTCAGAATACTTGAAAGGATTTCATTTTCTCATCACCTTCTTTTTTATCCACATATACACTCTCTCCGAACAAAATTTCATCACAGAAATTCCAAATTGTCAAAAATCTTCTGTCTTTTTCTGCAACAATTATGCTACCAAAAAAAAGAAGAAAAAAAAGAGGCTAACAATACTGTTTGCTGCATTTAACATAACTCACACAGCCAACCACACCGTATAATTTACGCAACACAGCTTCCTGGTTTACTGGTTATTTAGTCGACAACTCAGTAGCATACTACTGCTCATGTCACATTGTTTGCTAATGCTCATGTCACATTAGTTTGCTAATGGTCATGTCACATTAATTTACTAATGGTCATGTCACATTAGTTTACTAATGGCCGTGTCACATTGTTAGCGTGGCACTGGGACTAGAATCATGAAGCTGTAACGACATCACATCACAAATCGATTCAAATTTACATAATCATGTGAAAGTGATCCGAGCTGAGTGCACACTGCAGCCATCTTTGAACGTACATAGATTGGCAGGGCGACGAGAGGCAAATATCCGTTGCACATCCGAGGCAATTTAAACTGGCCGTTTTAAAGACCCTCTGTTTTTGTGATCACTTGTCCATAGATTGGCAGGGTGATGAGGTGTTCCATGACACATTCATGAGGCAATTTAAACTGGCCATTTCAAAGAGCCCCTATTTTTGTGATCACTTGTTTCAATGTTCAGAAGTGCTTACGCGGAGTCAACACAATGTGGGTCGTAGTTTCCACTTCCCAGCAAAGGGCACCAGTGCACAGCGTCTAACTATCCGCTATACTGGTCACGTGTAACGCTTAATGGAGGACACGGGTTGTCAAAGTGAATGAGTACGTTGGAAGTCTTTTGTGCCCAACACATAATCACTCACCACTGATTTGTTGCCGAATGCTCAAGTTGTCACCGACTTACCGACTTATGCCATGAACTACAAACTATCAAACTCGGAGTAAGAGTAGTCTGTGAAGATTCAGAAATGAATATCGGTACATCAGTACCTATCAGCACAAGGCGAATGACAGAACTTCACGACAGAAAAGAGCGTGTCATTTCCCTGGCTGTCCGCAAAACACACCTCTCAGACTGTTTCCATAGGGCAACGACAGCTGTCGTCAACCCTGAAATCACTGTCGTGCACTGATCTCTCGCCCCTATTTCTCCCAAGTCCCCAACTTGGTGGAGATTATTGTGTCCCTACAACAATGCAGTGCAAACGGTGGCAATTAGTGTCATAGCAAGGGGAAATGGTCATCAAGACCAGGGGAGCCTCTGCTTATTCATGATCATCAGGGCCAGGGAAACTTCTGTGTATTGATATCATCAAAACCAGGGTAACCTCTGTTGTATCATGACCATCAGGACTAAGGACCTCTGCTGTACCAAGATCATCAGGACCTTGGAAACCGCTGTGTATCATGATCGTCAAAAACCAGGGTAACCTCTGTTGTATCATGACCATAAAGACCAGAATAACCTTTGTTGTATCATGACCATGAAGACCAGGGGAACCTCTGTTGTATCACGATCATCAGGACCAGGGAAACCTCTGCTGTATCAAGTCAAAGAGCTGTTTATTGTGGGGCTGGAAGAACCTGTTGAGTTTCCAAATCACAGACTGTTCTATGTCGGGGTGCTTGCGCCCCTTGCTGGCCCCTAAACACCGCTCGTGAGTGGCGTTCATGCGCATGCAGTAAAACCCTCTGGTGCTGTTGAAGTACAGCATGTTGTAGTTGATGCGGTGCTCCAGCCCCAGAAACGTCTCGATCTCGGCGATCTCTGACACCGGGTCCGTGATGAGGCGGTCGCCGTCCACCACGTGGATCTGGTGCCTGGGGAAGATGTCCATCCAGTGCCGGAAGTGGTGGTGGTACATGCTGATCTGGACGGCCTTGTAGCGCGTGTTCACCGTCCCACTGTCCCTGCAGATGGCGATGTCCTCGAAGGCGTCCAGCGTCTCGTTCTTGAACTGCTTGTTGTAGTAGATCTGCGTGTAGTCCGATATGGTCCTGGTGGTTGGGTGTCGCACCAGCACGATCAGCTTGACAGTGTTGTTCATGCGGTGGATGCGGCTGGGGGTGATGGGGGAGATGAAGTATCCGGGCGTCTTCTCGATAGTGATCTGGTGCGGCTGCGACAGCGGCATGTGGTGGCGGTACCAGTCCAGGCCCATGCGGTACCGCTCGTCGTCGTTGAAGAAGTGCATCTCGTCCTCCGCCGTGACGATGTCCGGGTGGAGGTTGAGGAACTCCAGCAGGGCCCGCGTCCCGCACTTCCGGACGCCGATGATGATGCAGGAGGGCAGGCGCTGGGTCAGCGCAGCGTTGGACACGTTGGTGGACAGGCGCGCCCGCTCCTGGTCCTCCAGCAGCTTCCGGAAGCCGGAGCCGGACAGCGTGTTGTGCAGGGGGTGGTGGTGCATGCTGAGCGACGACCACACGGCGCTGTTGCAGTAAAGCACGATGTAGAAGAAGGCGGCCAGCGGCAGGCACACGCCCGCCCACTGACGGCACCTCCGCATGGACGCCCCGCCCATCCCAGAGGGGCTGCCAGCGTGGGTCAAAGAGAGGCGGGGGTGGGGGGATTCACTGCACGCTCGCTGGGCCACGCGCGGCTGATAGTGACGACGACGATCCCAGGCGATGAAACCGAGCTGGCCATGGGCGTCCCACAAGGAGGCGGTCTTGGGCCGAGTCTTTTCTACGTCTTCACTACGCAAGCTGGAGGGCGAGGAAGCAGGAAACGAGTCCCCAGAAGACGACGCCCTGGCGTCAGGCCCGACAGGCCGGGCTGAAGAGCACGGAGAGCACCGAGCCGCTAGACCAAGGTTATCTCCCTGTGAGGACAGCCGTGTCTCTGCTGCAAGCGGCTCAAGCTGGGGAGACTGGCGGTGATGCTGGGGTAGGCAGAAGTCTCTGAGGGCGGCTGTGGGGGACTTGACGCTGGAGTGTGTGGGTGCTGCAGTCCTGGCCGACCTGAGGGAGTGCATGTGGCTGTGGCTGTGGTTGTGCACGCTGGTGGCAAGGGAGACACGGCGCAGTGACCATGGTGTGCAAACCGGGTACGCTTGGCTGAACTTTGTAGTGGTCTTCTGGTCACCCTCATTCCTCAACTCACTCATCTGCAATGGACAAATACACAAAATGTACGGTCTTTGCATGGCCAGCGTTTCGGTTCATCTACATTTAAACAAAAATAGCATGCATTTCAGTTCACCTACATTTAATACAAACAGTATGCACGAATATTCTGTCATGGGAATAACGAATTACGACAGAGATGTTTTAGAGTAATTTGTTTTTTCTTCAAAAAAATAAATCACCAAGAAAGGACAGAATGTTTTGCATTTCACAAAACTACATTATCACTGCAGCTGTACTCATCAAGCTGTGCACGGCTGCTGACAGTGAAGTCAAACTGAACTTTGCCCAGAGTGTGTATAACATCAACCGTAACTTTCGGAATGATTTTTCTTCCTAAAGTTTTGAGCTTAAATACTGCTTAAAATAAAATCAACATTTCTGCCGCTGCACTCCCCCACCACACAATCCTCCCCGCCCCCAAAGGTTTTAGTCTGGACCAGAGCAGACAATCCGCTCTGAGCGAAGCTCACGCACTAACGAGGAATAAAATCAGGAAGGAATCGGCTTGTGAGCATCACAGTGTCCACTCAGTGAATGCCACATATCGCTGTCCCCTCTCTGGGTCAGCGGAGAACAGCTATTTAAAGCGCAACGGTAGCGTCAACACTCTCCCGCCCCTATTAGCCCGCACGGTCTCTGTTGACGTAAAGCAGCACTGAAGAAGTCAGAACTCTCACAGATCAGGAGCTGTGTGAAAGAGGTGGATGACCTGGCCTGGGCTCCCGCCCCTAATAGTCCGTACGGTCTCTGTGGACGTAAAGCAACACTGAAGAAGAAGAAGAAGAAGAAGAAGAAGTCAGAAATTATACAGCCAGCTGCATACACGCCTATGGCCGTACCACTTTTACTGGCTTATTAAATACCATATTCTCCTCCACAGCACCGAAGCTCTGTGCATCGTGGAGGAGAAACCTCTCCACTGTCCTGTGATCTGAGTCGCCCTCATACAACCGCCGTGGTTGGCTCAGCGTTAAAATTCAATTATCTATCTGTGACTCAGGTCAGTCGCAATCAGAGGCAACCCTTCCTAGACACTTTCAGTCAAAACGCTGCTTTTGCGAGATCCAAATGAAGAATGTCCTTCAACGCTTCAAGACACCCCAGCAGTAATAACCGAAGCAAGTAGATAATTTTAATTTTTCATCAATCATCGCTTATCTGTCAGTCCGTTGCTTGGAAGAAAGAAAAAATTGCTCCGAAAATGTGCACAGGTTTTGCTTTGTCATATTAAAATCAGCCTTTTTCTTGACATAATAATCTTTTGTGTTTGGATATTGTTTCAGAACGCTGTCAACTGTTTCAGATTTTTATTTTTTATTTTATTTTATTTCTCCGGCACAGCGGAATAAAATAATCATTGACGAGTCAGCGTTGCGTCACTTAGTTCTCAGATTACTACATTGTTTGAGATGTTTTTAAAATCTTCTCCGGCACGAGGCGCGTGTCCTTGGGCAGCGGTAATAATCAAGAAAGAGTCAGCTTTGCTCTGCCTAGTTCTCGGCCTTCGACAGCAGCTGGCAGTCGAGTGTTGGTCACAACCACCACAGTCGTCAGCAAATCCGCCGGCAGTGCCATGTGATACGAGAGGAATGACACAGTCGGAACCTTGAGGCACTGCGCGTGACTCGGAGGCTTCAACTGGAAGCGAGCTCAAGGATCGTACGGCTAAGTCTTAAAAACTAACACTCTTGCTCGTCTCTCATTTATATAGCTACGCAAAAATAGGTTCACAAGTGAAGTTACACGCATCGGTAGTAGTAGTACTTAGCAATACACACCCGCGATACAAAGTCCGGACGATAAATTACCCCACCGCACCCTACCTGCCGGAAACGGAACACCATATGTTCCGACCTGACACGCTAACCGTTAATTTGATAGCTTACAGTCACAAACACGCAAGCTTGCACTCTAGCACCTGCATCATGGTCTGTCTGCAGCACTGTGCCATCGTAGGTCGACAAAAATGTCTGTGCAGTGTTGTTTCTTCTTTCCGTGCCATCGAGCCGTGTGTAGTTAAAGCAAGGTCACGAGCAACACCCCCCCCCCCCCCATCGCTCTGGTCACGAGCACCACCACCCCCACCCCCGCCCCTCTTACATTTTACTTTGGCCCCTCCCCTTCGATCCTGTTGTTCTTTCTTTGTTTTTATCATTTTGACTGGGTTTTTGTTTGTTTGTTTGTTGTTGTTGTTTTGGGGGTACCCTTGGCTGTGTTATAATTGTATTAAGGACAGGTTGCCTAAACCTTTATCTCTGTGCAATAAAGTTCAGTCAGTCAGTCAGTCAGTCAGTCAGTCAGCAAGTGTGTGTGTGTGTGTGTGTGTGTGTGTGTGTGTGTGTGTGTGTGTGTGTGTGTGTGTGTGTGTGTGTGTGTGTGTGTGTGCGTACGTTGGTGTGCGCGTGACACAAAGAAGATGGAAGAGAGCAGCGGGTGGCAAGGGAAGGGGGTACCCGGGCTGATAAAGGTGGCAAAGAAAACAGGAAACGGAAGGGGAAGAGAGGCAAGGGTCATGTGACACCGTTTATGTGGCCATCGCTTTATCTCCACACACAATTCTACACACACACACACACACACACACACACACACACACACACACACACACACACACACACACACACACAAGTAACCATGGAGACAGATTAAATATGCAACGGAAACAGCCGATACCCTTCTGACATCAGAACCACGAAAGCGAACCCCAAAGAATCCTTGCAACAACAAACTGACACCAACATACACGCTCCACGGAAAAACTACAGCGGGATACGTTCAGAAAACACTGTGCATCCTAATGCCTGAAAGGAGCGGGGAAGGTTGTGGGTTGTGGAGGAGGCTCCAAAAAGAGGCAACTCTGCATGCATAGCCAACTACTGTACCAGACACGTTTCAGTACCATGATGATGTGGGGCTTATTGTCTTGGATGTCGGGCTGACATATTTGGGACAACTCAGTGCCATCAAAGGACACACACACACACACACACACACACACACACACACAC
>JABMCL010003116.1:90000-100000 GCA_018857735.1 Alviniconcha marisindica
ATGTACAGTCTGTGACGGGAGCTCCCAATCTTCATCATCGCAGCCGCAGAAGCAACAACAGCACCACCGCCACCACCTCCACCACAAACTCCGACAACAACATCAATCCATTTTGACCTTTTCGAGAATATATGTATGCTCCTTTCCGGGGCAAACAGAGTTATGTTTTCTTTCGTAACTCGCGTGCCTCCCAAAGTGCTGCATGCATGCAAGCCTGGAAACGCACACCACGAACCTGAAAATGGCTAGAGCTCTGAAAGGTCCTGTCAGGAACTGAGACAGGGAGGAAAGCTGCAGCTAGCTGACAGGAAGGAAAGCGAGAGCGCCAAAGACGAGAGATACATTCAGTTCGTTTACCTCTGCAGCTTGCTGCAAATTCCTGCGGCCGGCCAGCCTCAGTAAACACGTCAGTGATTAGCGTTCAGTCCAGTGCAGTCTCCACCCGCCAAGCTTCTGGGGAGAAGGCTCTTGTGCCACGAAAAATCTCGCCCGCTGCGTCATTCGGGCAGGAACTGACAGGTGTGCAAAACCAGTATGTTAAAGATGCCGTCACCCAAAGTGTGGTGGGATAGAAACAAAGTCAGGCAAGCACGATGTCTGCAAAGGCCAACATCTCACGACGTCTGCAAAGGCCAACATCTCACGACGTCTGCATGGGCTAGCATCTCACGACGTCTGCAAAGGCCAACATCTCACGACGTCTGCATGGGCCAACATCTCACGACGTCTGCAAAGGCCAACATCTCACGACGTCTGCATGGGTCAGCATCTCACGACGTCTGCAAAGGCCAACATCTCACGACGTCTACATGGGCCAACATCTCACGACGTCTGGAAAGGCCAACATCTCACGATGTTTGCATGGGCCAATATCTCACGACGTCTGCAAAGGCCAACATCTCACAACGTCTGCAAAGGCCAACATCTCACGACGTCTGCATGGGCCAACATCTCACGACGTCTGCATGGGCCAACATCTCACGACGTCTGCAAAGGCCAACATCTCACGACGTCTGCAAAGGCCAACATCTCACGACGTCTGCATGGGCCAACATCTCACGACGTCTGCATAGGCCAACATCTCACGACGTCTATGGGCTAACACCACATCATGAAGCAATGGATTCCCAAGCTCCTTTCGAGTATAGTCCACGTAGAAACAACACAATCAGCGTGCGTCAGTACTTCAACGAGCTGCACAGTACACGTAGGCCAGCAACAGTGGTAAACCATATTTAGAGGGAAAATGAAACACTCATTCGAGACATTATCACTTTGTTGGTTTCTGGGAAATGAAATGAACACTCGGCTGATCCTTTTCGTTTGGCTTTTAAAGGGGAACCGAACCGACAACACATCCTAGGACTTATCGATAGGAATGAAATAACGACTATGATCACAACAGGTTGTTGTTTTCGTTCAAGGAGGAAGCTGTACCGGATACAAGAAGAAGAAGAAGAAGCTCTACAACTGTTACAAGAACAGGCTGTAGAGTTTGTTTTTGTTTTTTAGAGACTGATTAAACTTTATTTCTCAACGGTGAAGATATTAGCACAAAGGCCGACTCATATATATGCCGTTGCTACAGTACTACTAATAACCAAGACATGCATAATGAAATATGATGATAGAGGGATATAGAGAAATACGGCATCAATAATAATAATAACAATAATAATTAATAAATAACATATAAAAAGAGACAGCGGCTGCAACGGAAGTCAAAATGATAACAGTGAGAAACAACTGGGGGGGTGGGGGGATGTTAAAAAATAATAATAATATGCAAAACATTTTGGGTAATATACTGAGAGAGCGGGGAGAAGGGGAGGGATAAAAATTAAGCTTAAGAAAACAACAACAAAAAAGAAAAGGAAACGGATACTAAATACAAACAACAACAACAACAATAAGTAAACAAATTAATAGGTAAAAGATATAAAGTAGAACAAAAAAATACATCTATACACACACACACACATATATATATATATAGAGAGAGAGAGAGAGAGAGAGAGAGAGAGAGAGAGAGAGAGAGAGAGAGAGAGAGAGAGAGAGAGAGAGAGAGAGAGACAGACGAAGACAGACAGACAGACAGACAGACAGACAGACAGACAGACAGAGAGAGACAGAGAGAGTTCTACGATTTTAGAGAGAGAGAGAGAGAGAGAGAGAGAGAGAGAGAGAGAGAGAGAGAGAGAGAGAGAGAGAGTTCTACGATTTTAAAGTACAGTGGGGCTAGATAGACCTCAACTGATACAGCAATCAGTGATAAAAGCATTTTATCACCGTCACAAATTCGCTTCCTGTGACGAGACACGTAGTCAAACACAACGGCCAACGTACTACTGTTAAATCTGTTTCCAAGACTGCACTCTGTACAGATGTCAACTCTGAACAAGGTTGCAGCACTACTATTGTTCTGTCTGAGCAAAGCTGCATCAGAACTATTGTGAGAAAGAAACTGCCGTACTGGAAAGGAAGTGTGTGAATTTATATTGGAAGGGAAAGGCACGGTTGCGTTCACCATAATTATGGCGTCCACGCGCAGGCTGTTGGGGCTGATGCTGTGGCTGCTGCCTTGGCTGCAGATGGTGAAGTCGGGGTTCTCGATACATAGGTATAAAGCTTCCAAGACCTGGGATAACCCGGTGATCATACCGAAAGACGGAGTTTACCTCGTCAGCGTTACCGCCAACCCCTGTGACGGTTGTTCGTTGTCTCTCCAGGCGCGTTGCCGGTGCCAAGGGAAAGACGCACTTATTGTCGAAGCCTACGCCAAAGGCATCTGTAGTCACGCAGAGGTGGCCGTTGCTCTGAGAATATATGACAGGCTGTACCTACAGGCAAGCTCTGAGAAAGTCGAAAACGCAAGCTCATTCGCCGTTGCCTACGTGGGGGGGTTGAACACTTTCTACATTACAGTGAAGTGCGGTTTTTATTCTACCAGATCCCCCGTAACGTACACTTATCAGCATACGCCAATAGGGTGGATCGAGATGAAAGATGCTTACAAAAAAACGACGTTCCGTGTTCCCCAAACAGGCATATACTGGGTGACGGGGCATATACGCCCGCATCGTAAGTCCATTACTATGACGGTGCGGAGCGGATCCAGCGACCTGTTTCATGTCTACGGAGAGAAAATAAAATTGGTCTCGACCTCTGGCGCTTTTCGTCTTACAGCGGGCAGTACCATCTGGGCGGTTACGCAAAGCCGTCTGACCTACCAACCAGGCACTTCACTATCAATCGTTTACCTGGTAGCCAACGAGAAAGCCAACACCTACCCCTTCAAACACCTCGCCTTCACAGCAAGGACGCAAGAGAATCAATTCTGGTGGGATAAGCAAGTTATGGACTTCAAACACGTGCTGACAGACTATGGATATTTGCATGTAGACGGGTACACTGAAATCCGCAGAACCGGCTCCTACATGGTCTCTCTCCGACCTGACCCGGATTCCTCGGCCCCCCCTCTTGTAATCCCGGTTCTCTATGTTAACGGGAGGGTACACTGGGTGATCTTCGCCCAGCAAGGTGTTCCTATTGGAACCACCATTTCCATTAATCTGCAGGCAGGCAGCTATATCTTTGTTAAATCTTTCACGTTCTCAATATATGAGACCGGCACTATGTTCTCTATCGCCTTCATTCAGCCTTAAGTGTTCTTTTTAAAATCGTCTTTATCTTTGGTTGACTCCTAAGCGTGCATCGTCCATACCTGAGCGTGCATAGTTTATACACCATTGTGGTGATTTTTCGAGGCTGTGGATGTGACCGGTGTTTGTTCGACATCGCCACTGTGCCAGACAATAAAACCTACTGCACACACAAAACCCTGGCTCGGCAGTCTCAAGTTTGGAGGACAGTGACCGCTCGCAAAAAGTGCCGTTGGTCTGATCGAAACTGTCGGGCGCGAAATGATCTTCACATAACAAATCAGTCCGCTTCCACAAACAGATTTTGACCTTTGTTTGAAGTGATCGACTCGTCAGGTTACCAAGCCCCTTCTCTGACAGGTCCTTCGATCTCTCGTGTAACAGCGTGGATTAAGAAAGCTGAAGGAACTTTTAACTAACCTAGCTTCGGTCGTGAAAACAACCGAAAGCATCGCATTGAGGCATATTACAATTTACCGGCGAATGGTCGCCTGTGACGTCAGGAGCCAACCCTTTTTTCTTCTTCTTTGAAACAGAATGACTGCTAGCGTTATGAAACAAGATCCAAACACAAAAAGGTTCAAACGAACGCTTATTTATTTTGACACGGACACACAGTATGCACATTTTGGGGGAAATTCGTAGGGTTTGCATTTCATCCGACTAATGGGTTTTTTTCCCCGGGTACTCCGGTTTTCCCATTCATCGCCTGGGATGTTTGGAATTGGAAGCCTTCTTCCTTTTCCAAGGTCGGATCCATTTTTTTGCTTCTTTTTTTACCCCATCATGAATCCATATTCCAATGCTCAGTACGCTCTCTTTCTCCCCCCCCCTTCATCTTTTTCTGTCACTTTTCTGTTTCAGTTTTACGTCACATACTATTCATTACATCACACCTATTACACGTCATTGTCATGTCAACGATCTTCCAAGCATTGAACAAGCGACAAAAACTCAACAAGATAAGTTTTTCTCTCATTTTTCATCGTTTTTAACCGTTATCTCTTGTTTAAGTGTCGTTTTGTGGCTTGATAAAGGGATTTCCCCGAAAATAAGCGTTCGTTTGCACCTTTTTGTGGTTTGTGGACACTGTCCTGTGACTTTGTCCATCACTTCCTACTGAAACATTAAAATGGCTCTCATCGCTGCCCATCTTAATGCAGAAATCATTCTGGTGGTGACAGTGTAGCGAAATATACCAATCCCCCCCCTCCTTCCCTCTGTCCCCGTCCTTAATATGCCTTATGGTTTCTGTGGACGTTAAGCATCATGTTTACTTACTTTGATTTTGGGTATGCTGAAAATTGTCTGCTGCTGTTCAATAAAACCTGATTGCCGCCTCCTCCTGCTGTGCTCTCCATTTTTCACGGACTCCGCTGCCTGTGTCCTGTCCTTCTACCACTCCACTCCATTACAGTTTATTATTATCATTATTTTTACGTTTTCGCGTCCGTTTGTGTCCTCGGTACGGTTCCTCTTCAATCCTTCCTAAACATAAAAATGTAAAGCCTGCAATTAATCAATGTGCAGAACACATCAGCGCTACCTCGGACGACACGCCCACTAATCAAGGCAAAAAGCCACCTTTGTTACGACGGCGAACAGTCTTCTAGACCGAGAGAGAACAGCTGGCATTTTCCGATTGTTGGTCAATTCATTGTTGACTCGGCGGTTTGTTTTTGGATGATAATCTTTTTCGCTTCAAGACACAGTTCAGTAAAAAGGAAGAGAAAAGGGTGACCGTCTCTTTTATTAAATACACTGATGATGCTTTCACTGGCTACATTGAAGACTGTCACGGTGTCCTGAATTCACCCAGATCCTTCGCACGCACACGCACACACACAAACACACCACACACACACACACACACACACACAAAAAAACGCGCGCGCGTATGCACACACAACACACACAAAAAACGCGCGCGCGCATGCACACACACCACACACACAAAAACGCGCGCGCGCATGCATGCACACACACACACACACACACACACACACACACACACACACACACACACACAAACACCACACACGCGCGCATAACGCACAAACATGACAGCAAAGAAACCCGAAAGACCACCTGAACCATATCGGTAATGAAGATAAATGTTGGCACAGCGCACACACCACACTAATGACGTAATCCACATGTCCAACCATCCCCCTGCCAGGAAGCTGCCATGTCTTCCGAAGCACAAAATACTATCTGTATCCCACTTCACAGGGGCCCTTGTCTGCACGGGCCTGACACAAGGCATGTATTTTCAACCCGAGAATGATGGGCAGCGTGCGTCAGAGCCTTTACCTTATAACCGTGCTGCTTTCCGTTCGTTCGTTGTAGTGAGCCGGTTTGGCCTAGGGGTAAGGAGTTAGGCTGGTAAGCAGAGGGACCTCGGTTCGAATCCGCTTCGGCTCTCCTTTCACTTCTAAAGTTGTGGTCAGAGGATACTGTCTTCTGACTTTGTCCCTCACAATTAATGAAACATTAAAAAGGCTCTCATCGCTGCCCACCTTAATGCAGAAATCATTCTGGTGGTGACAGTGTAGTGAAAGGTATATAATCTCCCTCTCCCCACACCTCCGTACCCCCCCCCCCCCCCTCCGGTCCCCGTCCTTAATAAGCCTTATGGTTTCTGTGGACGTTAAGCACCATGTTTACTTACTTACTTACTTACTTGTTCGTTGTGGTCTTTTTCTCGGCAGTCGTTTCAAGTCCGCTCCGGCCACAGTATGAATGCCTCACTAATTTTCCATGCAGAGATACAGATACTACAGTACGAACACAGTGTAGTGTGTAGTGTAGTGTCTCTGCTTCATCCTTCTCCGCATCCAGCCTGTGGAGCCCCCAACCCCCTCCCCCACCACCCCCCTTTTATGCCATCCATTCCGTTCCCCACAGTTAATTTCCTCGTACTTCCTGTCTCTATCTTTCGCCAAAGGGTGCAGTGGGTGTCGAGCACTGACGGTGGCCTTTGTGAGCACAAGGAAACCCACCCGGGATCGTGCGACGGGGGAGTCGCCTATCCCGGTGTCAGTTGTCGTCGTGCTAATGGGTCAGCCGTCTACCTGGCGTAACGGTTACCGCACGGTGTCAAGATGTTGGCCCGCGCCAAGAAGAAAGTAGGTACCCCGGTACGGAGGAGCTGCAGTTTCTGTGTCAGTTGCTAATGGGCCCGCGGCCTACCTGGCGCGACGGCTGCCACACGCTGTCAAGCACGTGCTGGTCCGTGCCCAGGAAACGTTGTCGTACATACTCAAATAAGGAGGAACCGTATTTCCCTTGTTGTAGGCCGGTTTGGCCTAGCTAGCTGTAAGGCGCGGCGTCTGTGACTGCAAAGCATAGGCGTGAGAAGTCTTTCTATGTCTATTCTACAGTTGTTGGGTTGATGGTTTTTTTTCCCCCAACATTCCAAATACTGCACTCTTCCGTCATTTTCTGGCGCCTGTAGTAAGTAAGTAAACATGGTGCTTAACGTCCACAGAAACCATAAGGCTTATTATGGACGGGGAGAAGGTGGACAAGTGGGTGTGGAGGTGGGGGAAGATATATACCTATCGCTACACTGTCACCACCAGAGTGACTCCTGCATTAAGATGGGCAGCGATGAGAGCCATTTTGTTGTTCCATTAATTGTGAGGGACAAAGTGACAAGACAGTGTCCACAGACCACAATTTTTGAAGAGAAATTAGAGCCGAAGCGGATTCGAACCGAGGTCCCTCTGCTTACCAGCCTAACGCCTTACCGCTAGGCCAAACCGGCTCACATTCTGGCGGCTTTTCCAATCTCTCTCTCTCTCTCTCTCTCTCTCTCTCTCTCTCTCTATATATATATATATATATATATATATATATATATCACTCATTTTCTAACGCCACAGAGCTCAGGAACTGTGTGAAAGTCGAGGTGGCCCTCCTAGGTGTCCCTAATAATCCTTACGGTCTCTGTGGACGTAAAGTAACACTGAATTTAAACTAAAGCCTCTTTCCGTTGGTATACGATTATTCCGTCGTTTTCTGACCCCCCCCCCCCCCCCCTTCCCCCTCCGTGTACTCTTCGACTACCACAGACTGGTCCGATGTACTTACTGACTCAAGTTACTGCCTGCAACGACGACTGCAGTCACACGTCGGCTACAGTAGACATGGCCAAGCCATGTACTAGCTGCTACAACAGCACTAACGTCGACAACGGCAAACACATCTGTCATACAGACTGCCGACACTATTGTCGGGGAACATCTCGCAGCTTCGGAACACGCACGCACGCACTCTCTGTCTGTCTGTCTGTCTGTCTGTCCGTCCGTCCGTCTCCCTCTCTCACTCTCACACACACACACACACACACACACACACACACACACACGTGATACACCCCCTACCCCACGAACGCACACGCACGACACACACACACCACACACACACAGCACACCACCACCACCACACACGCACAGCACGCACACACACACACACACACACACACACACACACACACACACACATCAAAGACCATTTCGATTTCCCAACATCAAACGAAAACATGTGCATCCTCACGAATGCAGGGTAGTTGAACAGGTTACACAATACGGCAACTACCGATGAAAGACACTGCATATGCCACACCGCAGTGCTTTGCTGAACCTCCAGATGTGGACGGGCTTTGGGGTTTACGAGGAAAGTAGTATGCAGCTTTGCTTTGATTCGGCCGTGTTCACCGATACTGACACCACTCCTGCCTTACCACCCCGCCCCCCCTCCCCCCCCCCCCCCCAACCCACCACCGCCATCCCCCAGTATGTGTGTGTTGGACTGCTGTACTTAAACATCAAACAAACAGCCTCTAGAAACTGCACTTAGGAAGAGAAACGTAGGAAGAAAGAAACAACAAAAGTAACAGACACGCACAACACTCACAAACACACACGCGCGAAGACCGGCACAGAGAGACAGAGAGAGAAAAACTACGTGGGTTGTACGGCAAAAACATTCGGCAAAACTGTGCAACTTCCAGAAATAAAGCAAACTCCTCCCAAAACTGCAACAACAAAAGGCGCCGGGCAAATGTTCTATCCACATCAATACCCAACCCCCAACGTCGTCTGGCTGCATACACACAACAACAAAGTAAAGGAAACAAGGAAACACACACACACACACACACACACACACACACACACACACACACACACACACACACACACACACACACGCACGCACACACCGAACCCACAGCAATTCCATGATAATATATATACGAACACGCTTTTAACACCCAAAGCTGACTGTCCAACAGCATGAACATTCATCCGCAACGCAAGACAGGAGTGATAAATCTGCTCGAAGGACAATTCCTGACGATTTATCCGAGAATCTCCTACCTATTCAAACGGAAAATGGTATACGAATGAAAACAGTATAAAATACAAATTAAAAAGATTATTGGCTCTGCGATCATGAGCAATCATAATACGAACCTCTTGGAATCCATTCTGAAAGTTCTAGGGACACCAGCTGGTGCAAAGTTCAAAGCACTGTCACATCAAAGAAAAAGCAGATGACATGGTTTTCAGTCCAGCTGGTTCGTCTGATCACAACGCTACTCTGGATTTATTTCCGATGGTTTCACCGCAACAGCAGTCACACCAAAGAAGAAACGTCAAGACAGCGCATAGAGACACTTCTCCGATCGCCTCATCACAAAAGTAGTCACATCAAAGAAGAATGGGGCAAAAAAGAAAAAAGAAGAAGAAGAAGACGACGAGCCATCTCCTGAATTCCGTAATAATGGTCACCACGTAACCCTTTGGGATCTTTCCCAGTTTGTCTCATGACGACAACAACGAACACTGCGATGACCATCGCCCGGCATCCGTATCGGAGAAGGCACGAGCGAGACAAGTCGGGGAGAGAGAAAAAAAATCAAACGAACAAAACACTAAAACAGACTCAAGGTACTGGACGGTCATGCCATGGAAAAATTAAGTAAGACCAGCACGAGAAGGCTCATCACACTAAACTTCCGACACACGGTAGCCTTGGCCGCCATCCCATCAGCAAGAAGACTCCAGCGTGCCTGCCATCCAACGGACACGGCAGATCCATACGGGCGGCTGGGTCCCGAGCCACTGACCTCTCCCTCGTCACCGATCGGCAGCAGCAAGCCTCATCCGGTGTGAGTCAGGCCGAGGACTGGAAACTTCTGACAACAGGATGGGAACGGCATGGACGCGGCGGGATGACACCATCGCCAACACCAACACCGCTCCCACCCACCCTCTCTCTCTTGCTCTGTGACTGACTGTTGGGGCTTAACGTCCACAGAAACCAACCCG
>JABMCL010003116.1:105000-112500 GCA_018857735.1 Alviniconcha marisindica
ACCAGCGTCACAACAATCCTTTGCCAGGAGCCAGGGGATTCAATCAGCGAAAGCCAAACCCGAGCGATGGCCGAACAATGAGTCCAGACAGCATCAAGTGACCGACATCCGCCCCTACGACGTTCTCGGCGACAGCAAATTGAATCTCAGTCCGCAACAACCTCGCCCCGGCGGCCGGCAGCTGATCTATCACGCCGGAAGCGGTATCTAAAAGCACTCTCGGTCTTTTCCATTGGGTATACGGCAAGAGGTGCACGAGTGTGGTCGGACATTAAAAGTCCCTTCGTGTCCAAGCTGTCGCTGCTCTGCTGGTGCTGGTGCTGGTGCTGGTGGTGGTGATGGTGGCGGACTTTGGGCGTTGCTTTGCCTGTCGGCAACCGCCGCCAGATCGCGCCAAGATCAAGAAAGGCATCAAACGGCGGTGTCGCTTTTGTCCAGCGAAGCGTGACAAGAGGTGGGCGTGAGTGTGATGGAACATTAAAAGCCTCTGTGTGCAGGCTGTCAGCTGTCTGAAAGGCTCTGGGAGTTACTTAGCGCGGCTGCGACTGAGTGCCACACTCCAAGCCTCGCTTTCCGGCAACCTTCTTCCAAACTCTGCCACCATTACATGGTTACGCCCTTCGCATCTGTCCGCCGACGCAGTCACCGCCCTCCGCAAGGTTTGGGTTACATGCTAACAAGACAGTGGAAGCAACATAGCGCCGACGTACGTACGTGAACATGAGGCTCGTCCGCCCTGGGTGAAAACTAAGTTCCGTCACAATTCAAACGATTTTGGTGTTATTTGTGCTGGCGTAAGCAGTGTAGGCGGTTATACAAGAAAACACCAGATGTAATCTGAGCTGTCTGTTACAAACTGACGGCCATCTGGGCACCAGCTAACTGGCCGTTTTTGAAGACCTATGGCGTGACCACTTATGTGCCTGGAATTTGGACTGTGGTCTAATTGGGCCAATGCAATGTCAGGAAGACAAACGGTAGTATTAGAGCTGGATGCGTGGTGGAACAAACACCCACCACGACCTCCCCCAAGCACAAAAACGGAGGCGTGGGGTGAGTGGGTGGGGGGTAAGTGTTTTGCCTTTTTGATTGGAGGTGACCGTAGCAGTCAGTGGCTTGATCGCGGTCAGGGCCTAGAAAAAAGGTATCCAATGTCCGTCCCAAGTAGGCTCTTTCCAGGCAAAGGGAATCCAATAAGCAGGGCGAGGAGTGGTCGATTGTGGTAGGATATGAAGGGCTACCGGTCCAGCACTGCACGCTTGCAAACAATCGCTCGATTGTGTTCCGAGACAGAGGGCTCAACCGGTAAATCCAATTAACGGTAGAACACCTCCTAGCGACGAACGGACGTAGAGGCGGTTTGTTTCTTCCTCGAGACTGGAGTGTGTGGGTGTGGTGGGGATGTTGGGGGGGGGGGGGGGGGGGGGGGTTCACCCACTGACTCCACGACGTAGCTCACATTGTAGGCAGTTTGGAGGGGAGGGGGGGGGGGGGGGCACAGTAATTTGTGACTTGCAGTGCATAGGTTTAACAGCAAAAAAAATATCTGTTTACACAGACCATCACTGAACACCACCGCAGTCACTCGGCGCTGCAGAAGTGCGGGATCTTCTTCGGACGGTGGCTAGCTACCAGCGATCTAACGCCTGTCCCTGTGGACCTCTGGTGGCGGTGCCGCGGTGCGCAATGGGCATTGCGCATGGCTGGAAATGGTGTGCTGGGACACGCGGCGTCGGAACAATGCCTAAGAATCCCACACGGACGAGGGTGCAAAAACATAAAATTATAAAAGAAAAGAAGAAGGAAAAAGAAAAAGAAAAAAAGAGGCATATGTGGATGGCGCATCGAGCGCCCAGAACAAAAAATCCGCCTCCAGCAGCAAAACCGCTGAAATGTAACTCCCCCGCCCCTCCAACACACACACACACACACACACACACACACACACACGCACGCACACACCGGCTCATCTCTTGCGGTGGACTACGGCACGAATGAAGACGACAGAATCCCCGGCAGCAAGCAAAGCACGAAAAACCACAACCTGACCAACTCCAGGCATGGGAGAGAAGGGAACCTTCAACGGACCGAACTGTTGGGCTTAACATCCACAGAGACCACACACGGTCTATTAGAGACAACACATACGGTCTATTAGACACGAAGTACCTTCAACAGCTCTGTCTGGGTTTTCAACACGACCTCAATTTCAGCGTCCTCGGTAGCCACCGCGAGGGTAGAGGCAGAAAATCACGCGAACTAAACGTGCGTGTTGCCGTGTGGGTGCCGGCTATTTTCAGTCAAGAGCATTATTATTCTAGAGGTATGTCTACATGTACAACAGCCACGGCCATGCATCAAAGGGGCCTCAGGCAGCGGAGGAGGCCGAGGTACAGGCTTGAAATCTTTGGTACTGGCACAGAAATCTCTGCAGCAGGTACTGATAGGCGGGGAGAGAGGCTGCAAGCCGGCTATCGGAGTCATCTATGAGAAACCTCGCCGCTTCCCTCAGCCTTCCAGCACACGCCTGGCTATAAGGTCTGCGTGATGACAGAGCACGTCCGCACCAACACAACGGTGCAGCGGTAAGTGGTGCTAATGGAAATCTCTGTCCTGCGGCTCCTGCTCACAAGTGTCTGTATTCTGGTGGCGGGTTGCTTTGGGTAGTGGCGGTGACGGGAGGGGAAGAGGGAGGGCAGGTGTGTGTGGTGTGTGTGTGTGTGTGTGTGTGAGAGAGAGAGAGAGAGAGAGAGAGAGAGAGAGAGAGAGAGAGAGAGAGAGAGAGAGAGAGAGAGAGCATGCCCGCAAGTCCGTCTGCTTATTTTATTACGTTTCTGTCCAACACGCTAATGTACACACAAAGGAGATCAGAACCACAGAAGCAGCACAACACCCAAACAACTGACAGCGACCTCGGGAAAGAACCGCACAGCACACAGACACTGTAGGAGTGCAGCTCTTTGGTGAAGTCTGCACACGAAGTTTCTGGTCTCCCACCGCAAGAAACTCATTATCTCTGTCGGATAACCACGTCATCATCCATCACCGTAAACAGCTTCCTCCGGTCCCAGCGAGACAGACAGAAATCCCAGCCAATCCCTTGAAGCGGGTTTCATGCAGCACAATACCACTGTCCAAAAAGCCAGGATATTGTTCACACCAGCCCTGCTGTCGGGTTACGCTCGTCACACTTGTTTAACGCCAAGTCGTCACCGGGGAGGTACTGGCGGGGACGCTAAAACCGTTACGACCACAACGATTTCTGCACTGAGTTGCCTCCGGGGAGGTACTGGCCGGGACCGAGGTCCCAGCAGGAGGGGGGGGGGGATGAGGGAGACTCTACCTAACGCTAAAACCGTTACCACCAGCATGATTTCTGCATTGAGTTGACCCCGGGGAGGTACTGGCGGGGACCGAGGTCCCAGCAGTTTGGGGGGGGGGGGGTGTGAGGGAGACTACCTAACGCTACGCCATTACCACCAGAATGATTTCTGCATTCAGATGGGCACCGCTGACAGCGATTTTACTCCTTGTGAGGGGCAAAATCGCAAGACGGTGTCCACAAATCACAAATTGTGAAGAGAAAGGAGAGCCAAGGCGGGGAATCGAACTCACGTCATCCGTTTACCAGCAGAACACCTTACCGCTGGCCCAGTTCGGTTCCACTCCTGTGACAGTTGAAGCCAGCCCCCAAGATATCGAGGTAAGTAAACATGGTGGTTAACGTCCACAGAAACCATAAGGCTTATTAGGAACGGGGAGAATGGGGGAGGGGATATGGACATAGGGGAAAAGGGAGATTATAAACCTATCGCTACACTGTCACCACCAGAACGACTCCTGCTTTAAGATCGGCAGCGATGAGAGCCATTTTAATGTTTCATTAATTGTGAGGGACAAAGTCACAAGACAGTGTCTTATACAGACCACAACTTTTGAAGAGAAAGAAGAGCGCCGAAGCGGATTCGAACCGAGGTCCCTCTCAGTGCTTACCAGCCTAACTCCTTACCGCTAGGACAAACCGGCTCACTGGGGTAGGAAACTGAAACCCCGGTCTAAAATTGCGCTAATCCCAGCACGGAGACAGTTCAGCGGCTCCGACACCGAAGCGTCACGAGGCCGTTGCGTGGTGTCGCGACGTAATCGAAACCATCGGTCTCTGTCAGCGGCGAAGCAGGCGGGAGGTGGTGTGACGAGGATGGCTGGACGGCAGCAAGACCGTCTCATCGCGATTACACGCTGCTGGCCCCGTCAATAACTACGAGCCTGCAATGAATCGCCCCCGGAACGACGATAGTGCAGATGAAGAGCGAAGGAAGAGGAGTAAGACGATCCCCGTCCCTAATAAGCCTTATGGCTTCTGTGGACGTGCAGCACCATGAAAGAAGGAGGAGGACGATCGAGTCGATCGCGGAGGGGAAGAGTTCAGTTCAGTGCTGCTTTACGTCCACAGAGACCGTACAGACTATTAGGGACGGGATCGAGCCCAGGACGGCCACTTCCGACTTTCACACAGCTCCTGAGCTCTGCCCGTGCACTACAGGGTCCAAGTTCAATGTTGCTTTCCGTCCACAGAGACCGTACGGACTATTAGCGACGGGGAGCCCAGGGCGGCCACCTCGACATTCACACAGCTCCTGAGCTCTGCACGGGAAGAGCTGGTTAATTACTTTTTGTGTGTTTACGCCCCGTCAGCCGCACAGGGTCACCTCAGGACGAATCACACATTGAGAAAACTGAATCAGTTGGGATGGCTAGAGACTACGTTGTATGTTAGTACAACGTAGGCTCTAGCCATCCCAACTGATTCAGTTCTGGAGGTCAACCCTGCTGTCAAAAAAGGCATGTTTTGGAGCCTGTTTATAATTATATTCCGCAGGCTCCCAACACGGGAACCTGTATCAATCGCTTGTGACGATAAGAAGGGTGACTTATTTTATTCCGCGATTCCACACTGGAACCTGTAGTTATCCTGATAGCTACCGCAAAGGAAAAATTGGTGAGAAGAGAGTGAATAAACGCGCGCGCGCGCGTGCGTGCGTGCGTGCGTGTGTGTGTGTGTGTGTGTGAGACAAAGAGAGAGAGAGAAAGAGAGTGAGTGTGTGAGCGCGCGCGAGAGAGAGAGAGTGAGTTCTGGTTCGATCAAAAATAATATACAAGTAAACTGCGCAGAGGGGGGAGGGAGTCTTTCAGAGAAGAGGTGGGAAGAGATTGTGCATTAAGACTGAATAGCACCCCTGGCGCGTGCTAGAGACCACACTGAACAATTTCGCTGACATGGCAATTTCACACAGCGTATTTCCGAGGCGTAGGACACGCACGCTGCGGAACAGAACATTGTGAATCTGTCACCATCCACTGTAGCCCATGTCGGACCAGAACCGAAGAAGGAGTGTTGTTGTCATAGGTGATCGACACGGGGACGTGGAGGTTTGCTGCCCGGAACCGAGGCCGCCTGCTCCCGTCTGTCAGCATAGCGGTGTGCCGTCTGCCTAATTGCTGCCATGCATCTTTCATTGGTTCCTGTCTGTTGTTGGGGGTCACCCCACACGCCGGCTGTAACCACCACAAAATTACAGCGAAATTATGCATCCCCTACCGCCAGTCGGGGCGCCAGAGGCACGCTACAAGACATTTCACCACGAGTGAACACTTGGTTCACGTTCGAGCTCAGGAGCTGTGTGAAAGTCGAGGTGGCCGTCCTGGGCTCCCCGTCCCGAATAGTTAGTACGGTCTCTGTGGACGTAAAGCAACACTGAACTGAACGCACAGAGAGCTCAGGAGCTATGTGAAAGTCGAGGTGGCCGTCCTGAGCTCCCTATCCCTAATAGTACTGTTTCGGTGGACGTAAAGCAACACTGAACTGAACGCACAGAGAGCTCAGGAGCTGTGCGAAAGTCGAGGTGGCCGTCCTGGGCTCCCCGTCCCCAATAGTTAGTACGATCTCTGCGGACGTAAAGCAACATTGAACTGAACGCACACAGAACTCAGGAGCTGTGAGAAAGTCGAGGTGGACGTCCTTGGCTCCCCGTCTCTAATCGTACGGTCTCTGTGGACGTAAAGCACATTGAACGCACGTCGTTGTACTCGTGAACCGACCCCTAGGATCTTCCACCACAACGAGATCGGCTGAATACAGATATATGATATTCTTCAATTCCGATGTTTCCAGTACCTGCTGACTTGACTTTACAGGAAATCACAGTCGTGTGGATGGATTCTTCCTTGATATTATTAACGGGAACTCGCCGTGAAGGACACATCAAGCCAAACAGAAGCCATCAAGCCACAAACCAAAGGCAAAACACAGTTCATCACATCACACTCATCTCATCATCGGGAGCAGGGACAGCTCAATGGTTAGAGCGCAAGACTCGTGATCGAAAGGTCGCGGGTTCGAGTCCCGACAGGAGCGGCGGAGACTTTTCTTCCCTTGGGTCAAATTTCTGTGCTGACTCCAATTCGGTATCCGTTCCACCCCCCGTGTTACCGCAATAGCACTTAAAAGATCCAGGTCACTCTGCTGGAAGTTCAGGTGGCAGGTTACAGCGAAACAAATGAACCACACGTATAATTATGACTTCGAATAAAGTGACACCGTAAATTGGTGCATGGTAGTATGGAGTGCGTTAGTTTAGGAATGACAAAAATATTTTACAATGGTTTTGCTTCTAAGCAAATAATTTTGTACATAAACGGATTTTAACGTTTTGTCAACCGCACAGGATCATCTCAGGACGAACGAGTCAAAACACATCCGAAAAAACCCTCACGTCTCCAGCAACACTTAAAACAGACCAAGAAGCCCAGTCTAAATGCAAACATAACACTGCAAGTCTGACAATGGCTAAAAGAATGATCAAGCATAAATATGCACAATTAATTGGATCTTTCTGCAACTGCTGAAAGATAATATTTATCTTCAATCCAATCAGATTTATCCAACAGCTTTTGGGGGAGGCGGAGGAAGGCGTAGGAGGGGCGTTATGAACTGAATTTTCTTCAAATGCTCCCATTCAAGCGGTGTGCACACCGCCACCCACGCTTGCCGAAGCGTGATGCATATATATTCAATTCAATCGACCTGGTTCGACGCAACAAAGAGGGTCGGCAAATACCGAGACAGCCACGAACAGAAGGCTACGCTGAAAAGAAGGAAACAAATCAGTTTCACTTATCGATCTGAAGAAGAGGAAGAAGAAGAAGAAGAAGAAGAAAAGAAGAAGAAGAAAAGAAAAGAAAAAAAAGAAAGAAAGGGCAACGTAAAACCATGTTGGCAATGACAACAGAAACCGTCATGTTTTGGGAGAAGAGTGCATGAGCATGGAAGAAAGATTCGGGGGCTGTGCATGAAGATTTGGGAGAGCCGGGAGACAGTATATATCTGAGGGTGGGGGGTGGGTGGAGAGACAGAGTACATAAGGGCGTCGGGAAGGTGGGAGACAGAGAATATGTGGGGGTGGGGGAGGCTGGAGATAAATGTGGGGAAGGTGGGAGATA
>JABMCL010003116.1:117500-135000 GCA_018857735.1 Alviniconcha marisindica
ACCGTCAAAAGCATACGAGCTTAAAGCACATTCGGTCACGGATACAGATATGCAACGAGCCACAAAAACAACCACGTTTTGACTCTTGGAAAGAAAACTATCCGTTCTTTGGAACAGGCAGTCTGTCACACACACACACACACACACACACACACACACACACACACACACACACACACACACACACAACCGTTTTGACTCTTGGGGAGAGAGAGAAAAACAAAACAAAAAACTATCCGTTCTTTCAAACAGGCCGTCTGTCTCATAAAAAGGACCCCGTTTTGACTCTTAGGAAGAAAAACTATCCGTTCTTTCAAACAGGCCGTCTGTCTGTAAATTGCCATTACCCCGCCAGCCCGGCTCAAAAGCCTCAGAACCAATCAGTGCTCGGTGCCTGCGTCAAGAGAACCCTTAGAGAATGTAAAGGCAAAAAGAACTGGTAAAATGTCACGTTAATTTCCACAAACACTCGCCACTCAAGGCGGACGCCCGAGGTGCTTGCAGCCCAAGCGTTTGGAAGTGGGAAGCAACACCACTCTGGCGACAGGCATAAAAGACAGGCAGGCAGTCGACTTCATAGCACCCTGAACCAGGGACGGAGTTGAGCTGGTTGCTAGCAGTGCAGTATGTTGAGGTTTTGCATCGCTCGTGTCACAGACACACACATACTCTCTCTCTCTCTCTCTCTCTCTCTCTCTCTCTCTTTCTCTACCACACACACACCACCACACACACACACCATCACACACACACACTCTCACTCACACACACACACACATCTCTCTCTCTCTCTCTCCACACACACACACACACACACACACACACACACACACCTCTCTCTCTCTCCACCACACACACACACACCCACACCCACCACACACACACACACACCACACACACCACACCACCCACACTACGCACGCGCACGCGCACGCACGCAGCACACACGCCGCATACACACACACCACACACACACACACACACACACACACACACACACACACACACACACACACACACACACACACACACACACCTGCAGAGCACGAAGAACTGGAACGTGCACTCCAAAAGCGAGTGGTCACCAATTCTGCATCCAATTCGTAGTCGCCACTTCTGCATCCAACTGGTAGTCACCAATAACTTATGCATCCCACTGGGAGCAGTGCATGCAGTCCATGCTAGCTGCCAGCACCGAGTCAGAGAGACACGAGACGCGCTCTGCGAGTCATGCAATTCACCCGGTCATCACCAAGGCAGCAGCCGCGCAGCATCCGCTTGCGTCCGCAGCAGCCGAGCAGCTTCACTTGACGACTTCTACTGGCCAGTAAGTAATCCCAGTTCTGTGTTCACCTCAGCCCCGAGAAGAAAAAGAAAAAGAAAGGAAGAAGAAAAACCCACCGGGGTCCGGCTCAGCGTTGTCCGACACGCTGAAGTGTCTGTGATTCATCACGGTCCCGAAGAGAGGAAAAAGACAGGCAGAGGAGAGCTCCAGAGAAGTGTGTCGTGGGACTGCGAGCAGCGTGGCTCCCACACTCTGAGCGACCTTTCATGCCCCCGTGACCGTCTCACAATGCACCGTCCCGAGTCTGCACCGGCCCCTCTCTCCCCCCCCCCCTACTCTCCTCCCCGTCCCCCTCTCGTCTCGCTGTGTCCCCTCCCTCGCTTGTTCCTCCCCTCACCCGTTCCCACCTTCCCTGTCTCTCTCCCCGCCGTCAGTCATGTAGGCTGTGGCCCAGTGTGACCCTGCGCATTGAGCAGGGCGTGAGTAGCTCACAGGTCGTCACACGCAAACGCGCACACGCACACACACACACACACATACATACACACACACGCGCGCGCGCGCGCGCACACACACACAATTTGCCTTGCACTAATCGCACAACACACACACACACAATTTGCCTTGAACTAATCTCTCTCACACACACACACACACACACAGACACACACAGACACACACACACAACACACACACACACACACACACACACACACACACATACAAATTTGCCTTGAACTAATAGCGTGACTACGCCGGCAGGACAGGCGGCGAACGACATCGACACCACGGTTTGCCTTGAACCGCAGACTATAATTGCTATTAATGTAATATACGCTGTACACTCGGTGAACTACACAACATTGACACCGCGTGGTTGCCTTGTACTAGCGACTGTGCCGCTATACAGCCGGCGAACTACACTGACACCACGGCAAGACGCTCGGCGAACGACTACGACAACACGTTTGCTTTCAACGACTGACCATACCTACTAGGCACTCGGAGAACAACATCGACACAGCACGGTTTGCCTGGAACTAGTGATAATACCTGCTAGACAGGCGAACGACAACAACACGGTTTGCCTTCAGCTACTGACTATAACTATCTGCTAGACACTCGGCGAACGACATCGACATCATGATTCGCCTTCAACTACTCACTATCTCTGCTAGACACTCGGTAAACGACATCGACACTACATTTTGC
This sequence comes from Alviniconcha marisindica, assembly GCA_018857735.1. Taxonomy (NCBI): domain Eukaryota; kingdom Metazoa; phylum Mollusca; class Gastropoda; family Provannidae; genus Alviniconcha; species Alviniconcha marisindica. The sequence continues at coordinate 119,998 of JABMCL010003116.1, forward strand.
CTTCAACGACTGACTATACCTACTAGACACTCGGCAAACGACATCGATACCACATTTTGCCTTCAACGACTGACTATACCTACTAGACACTCGGCAAACGACATCGATACTACATTTTGCCTTCAACGTAAGTAAGTAAGTAAACATGGTGCTTAACGTCCACAGAAACCGTACGACTGACTATACCTACTAGATACTCGGCAAACGACATCGACATCATGGTTTGCCTGTAACTAGTGATAATACCTGCTATACACTCGGCGAACAACAGACACCATAGTTTGCCTTCAACTACTGACTATACCTGCTAGACACTCGACGATCAACATGGGCACCATGATTTGCTTTGAACTAGTTACTATACCTGCTAGTATATTTTGTATGTATTATATTTAGTATATATTATATACGGTTTACCTTCAGCTACTGACTATACCTGCTAGACTCTCGGCGAACGACATCGACACCATGGTTTGCTTTCAACTACTGACTATACCGAAAATTTGCTGGTTTTGTCTTGTCCTAATAAATAGCGTTCTTTTGAACCTTCATGTGTTTGGATCTTACACCCGCTGTCTAGGAAGAACTCGGCGAACGACATCGACACCATGGTTCGCTTTGAACTACTGACTAGACACTCGGCGAACGACACTGACACTGCGGTTAGCCTGGAACTAGAGTTAATATCTGCTACATACGATGGACTAGTGTCTCTAATTATACCTGCTATATACTCGGTGCACAACACTGACACTATAGTTCGCCTTCATCTAGTGACTATACCTGATACACTTGGTGAACAAGACTGACACTACCACGGCTTGGCCATGAACTGTGGTGACTTTTTTTCCCCTATCTCCCGAACTCGCGCGCAGTCATTGTTTCGGCCACAGTGTCCATCATATCATTTTGCAGACAGGGACAAAGGGCCCCGCTTATCCCAAGCAATGAACCCAGTCGGCGTGGGACGCGTTACTGCTCTGATAATGGACGTACCGCTTTTTCTCTCCCTGGCCCTCCACGTGCCAAAGACGCCCTAAGCCAGCTCACACAAGCATGCGAGCCTAGTTTTAAAGTATCATTCTCTCCTTGCTTCGCACACCACTCCGAGCTGCTGTTGCAGTCACCGCAGCAGAGATTACATTAAAGCCCCACTGGCTATAGACTGAGGACAGTGTCACATTCTCTGTCTCCCGGCCCAGTTACCAGTCCTGGCATAGCGATAAAACGAGCCCAGCGTTCACGTCTTATCCAGCAAGCATCAGCACAGAGATAGATACTACAGCAAGTGTAATGGGGTGTCTTTGATCAGCACCACATCACAAAGGGATGCGAGCTGACGAAGAGCTGTGTGTGTGTGAGTGTGTGTGTGTGTGTGTGTGTGTGTGTGTGTGTGTGTGTGTGCATATGTGTGTGTGTGTGTGTGTGTGTGTGTGTGTGTGTGTGGTGTGTGTGTGTGTGTGTGTGTGCATATGTGCGTGCGTGTGTGTGTGTGTGTGTGTGTGTGTGTGTGTGTGTGTGTGTGTGTGTGTGTGTGTCCGCCTGTGTGTGCGTGCGTACCTGCCTGAGTGTCTATGTGCATGCGTGCGCGCGTTAAATTGATAACAATCTATATTCCGATACATATTGTGTGTGTGTTCGGTTAGGTTCGTATTGTTCAGCGCTATTTGCTACAGGAGAAGAGCTTAAGAAATTCCCATTATTATTATACACATTTGGTTTAATCAAGGTTTACACATTGCACAAACGTAATCAACACGTAATCAATAAACAAGCTAAGCTTATTGCAAACGCTCACTGATTTAATTAACTAAACATGCTTAGCAACAGCGTGCAGTTCTACAACCAACGTGAAAACGAGAGGGCCACAAAGTACACATTTCGACAAAGGGTCTGATCCAAACCGCACTCCTTGACCTCCTTGGGTCGGCCATCCAATCTTCTTTCATTATTTTCCCGTCTCCGCGAATCCATTCGGTCAACAATTAAGGAAACTGTCGGCTGCATTAAAGCAAAGATCGTAATCTGCCATACACCAAACTAGCCTAGCCCTATTACGCGACGGGGTAAATTGACGATTTTTTTTCTTCGCTTACGATCTTTGTTGAAGTCTTGGCAATGGTCGAACGGAAACATCAAAACTATAGGCAGTCGTACGCTGATTTTTCGGTGTGTCGACATGTCGATGAGTGCGCGTGTTTCCTCATAAAGGTGAAAGTTCGCTCGTTACACGTACACCCATCGTGGTAAACTGACCACATTCGCGAGAGGGCATGCGACTTTGCAACCTTATTAGCCTAAGTATCACATTCTCAGGGCGCCCCAAGCAACAGGAACAGAATGATACCGTTAGCACTGGTCTCTCGTGTCGTTGCCGTTCTAGTCGATGCGGTGTCAGTCTCTACCAGACCTCTGCACGGGCCTTGGCCAGAATCCACCTCCCGGGCAAAGAACCAATCCGCTCCAACACAGCGCCCTAGCTTCTTCTACCCGACTTTCGACGTGAAACGACCAAACTATACAATATCGCTAATGGAACATTTTGGTGCCATCTGCATGGCACTGCAGCATCAGAGCCGCAGAAAATCACTCGCCTGAGACTTGCAGAAAAGCCTCCGGTGGAGTCTAGACCACAAAATGATTACTAACTGGCCCGTCGGGCGATTTTGTTGTTGTTGTTGTTGTTGCTTTTTGTAACATTGATATCTCTAACTTTAAGACAGCGAGTAACCCTTCTTTTTTCTTTCTTCTTTTTTTCTTTTTCTTTTTTCTTCGCATTGGCGAGCGCAGTAAGTCTGCCCAAGAGTAAAATATAAAATATAAAAGCGACCATCAACAACAACAACAGGGGATAGAGCTCTGGAGCTGTGTGAAAGTCGAGCCGTCCTGGGCTCCCGTCCCTAATAAGCCTACGGTTTCTGAGGTCCACATGGGAGGGGTGGGTGGGTATGATTAGCAGTTGATACAATCTAAGACCGGTTTGTGGGCTGACATACATAGTGGGCCTACTGTTGCTATTGTTTTTTAGGTACCACGAAGGGGGAGGGATGGGTGGAGAAGGAGAGGGAAGGTAGGGGAGAACCGTGAGTCATTTGTTACGTAGGAGGCTACGTTGAGAAGGGTGATGGGTGGCTGGGATTCTACGCTCGTTAAGGACCTAGACAACAACTGCACGTGTGTACGCACGAGACAAAAGGTTCTCAGAAGCTCCCTACTCCCCCAGCCCAGATTCTCGTAATACCGCCAAAACAACAAGCGCTGTTTACCCAAGCGAAGTCAAGGAAAACACACAAAACGACTTCGTCCCACACTGCGGCCTCGGCGCGGCACAAAAACCCGGCTCCACCGTCGTTTACTTATGTACATGTATTCCGCGCAGTGTTTTTCCAGCGCTTCTTTCCTTCCCTGGACGCTGCGAATGCCCTTTCTCTCGTTTCCTCACCTGCCCTCGGTGCTCTGTGATGCGCATTGTCCCCCCCTTTGCGGGCGAGTTCCGGACCAGAAGTTGCTGGAGGATAGTACCGTGGGCTGACAGCGCTCAGGGATTTCTGTCTACGCTCTCCGGAGGAACGGAGCGAGCGTGGAGGGAGTGGAGGCAGGGGGAACGTTGCTGTGAGTCTGTCTGCCGGTGCAAATGGGTATCGGGATCAGCATTTCATGCGCACGCTTGACTAGCTTCCTCCTTGAGCTAAACTTTCAAAGTTTTTGCAGTACTCGAACAGCGGTGAAAGCCACCACGAAGACTGCGGTGTGCGTGCGCTCGGAGTAAAAGGCTCCCCGGAGAGATGAATTATATTCAAAGACGGAGATAAATGCCCTGTAAGATAACGAGACTGACACGAGTGGGTGATAGATACCGCGACGCTTTCTTGGAGAAGTCCTCCCGGGTGGCACGTGCTGAGAGGGCTGGGACGACGGATGGATGGACTGGAGGACGACGGATCCCGGCTGCAGCTACAGCCTCGTCTGTACCCTCGTCCGGCCATTTGCCGTCTTCACTTCGCCAAGCATCGCGCTGCCTCCATCCCCCTCCCGCTGAGCAGGAACCGGACGCGGAGAGCGGTTTTTGCACAACAGGTGTACTAGTCCTTCCAGTGAGCAAGCTGTTTTCCTTGCCGCCAAGAACAATATCGCACAACGAACAAATCCGCAGATTTGGGGAAACATTGGATGCTAGAAAGAGCATGCAATCTTTCACCAAAACAGACTTCAAGATGGTTTGGGCTTTATTTTGGAGGGTGGGGGGGTGGGGGTGGCGGGGGGGGGGGGGGGGGTGAGATATTGGATACTGGAAAGAACCAGTCTTTCACCAAAACAGACTTGAAGATGATTTGGGAGGGGGGTGGGGTGGGGGGTTATTAGATGCTGGAAAGAACCAGTCTTTCGCAAAAACAGACTTCAAGATGGTTTGGGATTTGGGGAAAAAATATTGGTGTTGGAAAGAGCCAGTCTTTCACCAGAACTGACTTCAAGATTGTTTTGGGCTTTAACCACCGGATCTGCTTCGTCGTACCTTCCCGCATACAGCAGAAGATATCGGGGTAGTTTACGAATATGCCCCCAGACCCACACACGACAACGTAATGCCAGCACAACAGTAAATCGATGCGAAGGCTTTTCTGGCAAATCCGTCGACGAGCAACAGAAAGCCCCTGACAACAGAAACGAGCCACAGAAAGGTGGTGCTATTACGGACATTCCCCCTGCAGTATGATGGCGGTCAGCGTAATCTCAGTCAGAACAACTCCTTCAACCACAGAAAGGTGGTGCTATTGCGGACATTCCCCCTGCAGTATGATGGCGGTCAGCTTAATCTCAGTCAGAACAACTCCTTCAACCACAGAAAGGTGGTGCTATTGCGGACATTCCCCCTGCAGTATGATGGCGGTCAGCGTAATCTCAGTCAGAACAACTCCTTCAACCACAGAAAGGTGGTGCTATTGCGGACATTCCCCCTGCATTATGATGATGGTCAGCATAATCTCAGCCAGCATAACTCCTTCAGCGGAACGCCACCATCACCAAGCGAAGCGAAACAATGGCTATACGCCATGGCGAAGATGTGCCGGGGCGAAGTGGGGGGTCGGGGGGTGGGGTGGGGGTGGGGGGGGGGGGGGGGGGGGGGGGGGGGGGGGGGGGGGGGGGTGAGGGTAGACCGGGATCTGACTTTCGGTCTGGCGCCCACACTACTACTTCAGCACAGCCCAAGCCACCAGTTCCGGCACCAAACTCTGCCGTAGTCGCTTACGCTATCAAAGTAGTAAGGGGTATATCTACTGAGCTCTTCGTGCATCTGTCTGCCCATATCATCCGTAATCTGACGCTGTAAGCGCCTTCTAAGATGACTACAATGTCTTTCGAGATCATATAGATAAACTGGCAATCAAACGAGCCAACACATATATACAAATAAGCAAACAAATCACCAGTCAGACTGATTTTTAAGCTAAGCCGACCTCTGCTCTTACCAGTCTCCAAAGAAGCACTATATTCACTTAAAGATCGAAAAGCAGCTAAGCAGATCTCTGCTCACTCCTCTCACAAGAAGCACCACATTCACTGAAAGGAAAATCAGATCTCAGCTCTCACTCGCGTCAAGAGAAGTACGATATTCACAGGGGGAAAAAAGAGGAGAAAAAACACAGATAGCTCTCACGCATGCCAACAGAAGGCCTATAGTCACTGAAAGGAAAAGCAGCTGTGAGACCTCTGCTCTCCCTCCTTCGTTCCTACGGGGACCAGGATCCTGGAGGTGGAGGAAGAGGGAGATTATACCTAACGCTACGCTGGGGATCCCAGGAGGTGGGGGAAGAGGGAGACTATACCTAACGCTACACTGGGGATCCCAGGAGGTGGGGGGAGAGGGAGATTATACCTAACGCTACGCTGGGGATCCCAGGAGGTGGGGGAAGAGGGAGACTATACCTAACGCTACACTGGGGATCCCAGGAGGTGGGGGGAGAGGGAGATTATACCTAACGCTACGCTGGGGATCCCAGGAGGTGGGGGAAGAGGGAGACTATACCTAACGCTACACTGGGGATCCCAGGAGGTGGGGGGAGAGGGAGATTATACCTAACGCTACGCTGGGGATCCCAGGAGGTGGGGGAAGACGGAGACTATACCTAGCGCTACACTGTCACCACCAGAATGATTTCTGCATTAAGATGGGCAGTGATGAGAGTCACAGTCACGAGGCAATGTCCAGAAACCTCCTTTTGAGGAGAAAGGAGAGCCGAAGCGGGTAATCGAATCCACCTCGTCCGCTTACTCCTCTCAAAAGAAGCACTGTAATATTCACCGAAAGGGGAAAGCAGCTAAGTAGATCTTTGCCCTCACCCGTCTCAAAAGCAGCACCAAATTTACTGAAAGCAAAATCAGTTCAGCAGATCTTTGCCCTCACTCGTCCCAAAAGCAGCACCAAATTTACTGAACGCAAAATCAGCTAAGCAGATCTCTGCCCCCACTCGCCTCAAAAGAAGCACTAAGTTCCCTGAAAGGACATGGTCGCGAGCCGGGGGAAGCAGCGAGGCCATCGGATTGCACCGGTTTCTTGGAGAAGTACGGCTGGCGCGTGCTGAGAGGTGCTCCACGCCACTCGGGCGGGGCCGAGGGCGCCACGACGTTTTGTCCTCGGTCACACTCGACCATCACTTAACCCCTTTACCGTTAGTCCTGCCTTTCGCCACTCCACGCGCGGATTAACCCTCCGCCTGTTGTGGCGCGTGTGTGTACGACGGCATTGTACCCCCAAAAAGGGGGGCTGCTTGGAAGCGTACTGTGGGCTGGGCGTGTCACGGTGCCAGCTGTTTGCTGACTGCTCCTTTCGCAAGTCTCCTCCAAGTTGGTCACTGTAAGACCAGTATCCGTGGATGGTCCACAGAGCAAATACCGCCCCAGAAGACACACTCTGATTCGTTTGCTGTCTACAGGCTTCTCTAAATAATGCTCACACTCGTGCCAAATATATCAACATTCTACGAAAAAAGGGTCTGTCGGAGGAGGTTTCTGTAATGTTGAAAGGGGTGGGCGGGGGACAAGGGGTGAAGAGGGAAGACAGAGGGGTGAGATACGGGGAAGGGGGCGGGAACGGGGGGGGGGGGGGGGGGGGGGGGGGGGGCTGGTAGCAGTGCCGATTCAGTTGCCGTTCACAGGCTTCTTTTAATGTTCACACTCGTGTCAAAGTTATTCCTGTTTCAGGAAAAGGTCTGTTGGGGAGATTTCTGTAATACTGAAGGGGGGGGGGGGGGGGGGGGCGGGGGAGAAACTGGGTGAGGTGAGGGGGTTGTAGTCGTAGCGTCCCGGCCCCGCACACTCTGAATGGGTTCACTCACGCAAGAGCAGAAACTGTATGTGCCAGGGCAAGACGAGACGTTAAATTCCGTTTGTCTTTCGCTTTCACCGTTCGCGGAAAATCCAAACACAGACGACCTCCGCCGAGGGAGGGATCGAGGGCCACTCGGAACAGAACCGCCTGCAGCAGATGACACCACGGCAGCAGATGACCTGCGCCCGACGACCCTGCCTGTCGGGCCGGTGTTTGAGGTAACGATGACCAGAGTTGTGCGACCCTCCCTTGTCCGACGGGTCAGTGTTTGAGGTGACGATGGCCGAGTTGAGTGACCCCTGTGTCTGGCAGGCCGGTGTTTGAGGCGGGGCGACGGAAGCTCGGGACGGGGACAGGGGCTGACATTGTCCGGCGGGTGGCCGCTAACTGCATCGGTCCACAGTGTTGCTTGATGGGCAAAGCCCGGCTTGTGTGAGGACGGTCTTCTGGGCAAGCGGCCCGTGTTGGTCGGAGAGAGGCGTTGGGAGCACGCACGCACGCACGCACGCACGCACGCACCACACACACCCCCAAAACAAAACCCCCACACCCCCCCAAAAAAAAAAAAAAAAAAAAAAGGAAAGGGGAGGGAAAGGGGGAGAGAGGGCCCACAGAGAGAGATGCAACAAAAGGGAAAAAAAAAACACACACCCCACACAAAAACACACACACACACACACACACAAAGGGGGAGAGAGAGAGGGGGAGGGGGGGGGGGAGAGAGAGAGAGAGAGAGACGCAGAGAGAGGAAAAGGGAACACACACACAACCCTCCCGCAGCATTCGTGTAGAGGAAGTGTAGAGTCCCCTTCCCCCGGGTAAAATTGTTGTTGGTGGGGTCATTTTTTTTTTTGCCCTTGGGCTCATCACACGACAGACAAACAAGACTGATTCTTGATATTTAAATGTCAAGCCAACAGAACAGAACATTAATCAGTGAACTAGGACTGGTACAGTCCGTGCTGCTGAAGTCTTTGTCGTTATGCTCAGCGTGGCACACACTCCGTGATTCACAGTGCGAGGTACTGTCACGGACAGGTCAATGTGGGCGTCCTGGGGAGGATACAGAGATAGTTGTCCCTAAGCTGCTTTGAGGGGGTATGGAGGACTTAAAAGAACAAACATCAACACCAACAACGCAAAGAGGATTAATACAGCCCAGATCGAAACACAGAAGAAGAGAGAAAACCCCCACCTAGATCCAAACAAAAAGGAAAACAAAAGTAACCCCTAGATCGAAACACAGAAAGAAAACCAAACTTCATTTTGTCTAGACTGTACTGATCATTTTTGCATTGCTGATGTAGCCACAGCTAAGTGCAATGTACAAAATTACTTCAATAATGGCACAATCTATGGCAACAGTATATGATTTTACTTCAATAAAGGCACACTCTATGACAACAATATATAAGTCTCCCGAAGAATTAGGGCTATGTCCTTGCCACACAAGCGTCCCGTCCACCACCCACACCCCACCCCTCAGTCAGTCACCCCTCCTCCACATCCCCCACACCCCACATGAGGGGAAAAGGGGGGGGGGGGTCTAACTTGGTAACCAAACTCTTGTGCTCCAATGTACTGAAAGATCCGCACTGATCGTTACATAACCAGCAGACCGGGACCAAGGTACCCTGCAAAGGCCGTGGTCAGAACGTTTGTCATCTGGCGTGTGTGTGAAAGCGGGGGGGCCAATGGCTTAATGTGAAAGCCGGGCCCCACAACGATTAGGTGACACAGCTTTTGCAAGAGGTGGTAATTATTGGGCTGTTCAACACTCCGCTGTTTGTCCACGTCAAAGCTCCGGCTTGTCAGGACTTCTTGGACCTCTCAGGCCCTGGAGGGTCTGCTTTCGGACAACGGGGCCTTTTTCTGTCGTTCCAGTAAGCAAGTCCTTGGGTGGGCCAGAGAAAGGACGTCCTTTCTTAGTCCTCGTCCTGAGGCGCGCGGGTGGTGAGAGCAGGGAGACGATGAGTAAACCTTCTAACGGGATCTCCTTCGCTTCGCGCAAAGACGACAGACGAGACGTCTCCGCTATATGCGGTGATTACCACATCCAATCTGCCTCAAATACTGACTGGAGGCAATACCTCCCCCCCCCCCCTTCCCAGAAGTCCCCGAGACAAATCACTGGGGCAATTACCAGCACACACATCACTCCGATCCCCAAACAAGCTGCAGGAATGAGTTACACACCACGCACACAAAAAGCCACACACCCCATATCGATATTATCCCTCTCCGCGACTGCACAGCCTCCCAATCGCTGGGGGCCAAATCTGGCCAGTGATCACGGAAGCCATCTCTTTCCATTCAGCCAGCAGTGAGGCCAAATAAGCATGTCGTTCAGCCGAATCTGCTGGGACCGCGAGCAACGGGTTGTTGCAAATGGGATAGTGATCAATGTCAGGGCCCATCGTCTACAGCGAATGAGACTCGGTGGCGAGAGATGGAATGAAAATACGATAGATTTTCTCCTTCTCTGAGGCTGCCATCCCGCTGCTTCAGATGAAAATAGGCCCCTATGCAGCTAGGAACGGCCCGCCCGGATTCTGTTGACTGTCACTCCGCGAAATTAACTTGCGTGTGCTCAAAGTTTTTTAACGTTTTTTTTCCGCTGAAGACCTGCGACCCCCCTTCCTCCCCCCCCCCCCCCCCCCCCCCCCCCCCCAAAAAAAGAAGGAAAATAAAGAAAAAAGGAGCCTATCACCTCAAAATTCAAGTGCGTTCGCTGCGGCTTGCTTTACGGCAGCGATCGATGCAATCTCCTTCAAATAAACGCCATTCCCCTTTAGAAAGACAATTTCCATTCAGCCGATTTAAAAAAAAAAAAAAAAAAAAAGTCATGCGAACAGCGTGAAAGCGAATGGAGAGAAAGAAAAAACCAAAACCAAAAAGAATAGAAAGAAAAAAAGAAGAAGAAGACATTTCACGCTCTCAAAAGTCTGATTTGAAACAAAAAAGGAGCCCAATCATTTCTTTCTTTCTCTTTTCGCGGCGAGGAAAGGGGAGAAACTAGCTCAGCAGGAAACGTGTCAAACTTGCAGCAAACGAGACAAAAGCTTTCTGTTTCAACCTCGCCACACACACACACTTCAGCAACTGCGCACGTGTTTAATGAGAGCTGGCCATAAAATCCCCAGCTGAACAGGAATGGCTCAACGGCAAGCCATGTTCCCCTGCAGTGGCAAGGACTACTGGCGTATTGAAACGAAACCAAAAACCAAGAGAGGTATGAACGAGCTTTCTAGAAAGTGCCGGGAAACCGGGGGAAAAGAGAGAGAGAGAGAGAGAGAGAGAGAGAGAGAGAGAGAGAGAGAGAGAGGAGAGAGAGAGAGAGAGAGAGAGAGAGAGACAGGAAAAACAAGCTTTTGTTTCCAATCACTGCCTCGCGAAAAGCGGAACAGAACTAATCATCTCGTGTTTCGTGAGGTCTTCGTATCCTTACTTTTCAATTCGCTTTTGTGCCACCTTCTTTGTCTCAACCCATGATCCCGCCACCAAGGAGTGAAGATGGACCAAAGGAAGGTGTGTGTGTGTGTGGATGTTGAGGGGCGCGCGCGTGTGTGTATGTGTGTGTGTAAATATGTGTGTATAAATGTGTGTGTGTGTGTGTGTGTGTGTGTGTGTGTGTGTGTGTGTGTGTGTGTGTGTGTGTGTGTGTGTGGATGGGAGGGGGTAGGGCAGAGGGGATATGGCAAAGCACAGTTCAATCTCATCGATGATTGTGGGGAGGTGTAGCTGTGGGCCTCTGGTTTCACCCTCACCTGTAGCTGCTCGTTAGCTGGTGCCTGTATATATGGTTCAGGTGATAGGGAGCTTTGCACCTGTGATACACGTGTTTCGTTTCACGCATGCTCTTAGAACTGCCCCCACACGGCACCCACATTGAGCAGTCTCCGGCAAGGAATGGAAAGGGGCTGGGGGGTCCGGGAGGTGGCTTGGGGGCAAAATGGTTAGGTCACACCACACAGAACATTGGAGAGTGGCATGAAACTCGCTCAAGCTGACCAAATACGTAAAATGTAGGCGGAGGGGGGCAGCATGACGGTGGGGGGCGGGGTCCAGATTTTTCTGTCACCAATAGGATGGATGCCGTGGTTGAATCGTAGGTTGAAGATGGACAGGATCTAGGATGGACGTGTAATGACCATGGGGTGGTTCCTGTATGATCGTCCCTAGGAACAAGTTGAACATGACAGAGGATACTGGTTTCATCAGTCGACATTCAGCTGAAATTAATTTCATCCACTGGTTTGAGTTGAAACTTCATGAATGCATTTTCAGTTAATATTTTGACTTTTCGTTTTGAATGACCCTCACTCAACCGCTCCACACCACGGCTACTGACGAGGGAACACTCTCACACACACACACACACACACACACACACACACACACACACACACACACACACACACACACACACACACAAGCACGCGCGCAAGCAAACACACACACACACACACACACACACGCACGCACACACACGAACGCACGCACACGCACACCCGCCTGATGTTGCCCATACACTGAGCAGGCCCCTTGCACAGGAAACGTTGCCAGAGTGACAACTCGAATCAACAGCACACAGGTGACTTACACGAGTCAAAATTCTCACCATTCCACGCGCTTCAGTGGGACCCAGGACCAACGGTAAACCAACAGAGTGAAAACAGAGTGAACTGGGGTTAGGTGCACGTGCAGAGCTGCTGGGGTGGTCGCTTTGTCATAGACAACCTGCCAGTCATGTGGCTAGAAACTAATACACCTTGAACCATATTTGCCATAGGCAGCCTTTCTGCCATAGGACTGACACACACGTTTGGGACCACACACAGCTCTTGACTTTGCCGTGGGCAGCCTTCCTGCCATAGTGCCAAGACAGTAGACAGGGGTACGTAGACAAGACATTTATTTTGTCTGATAGGATCGTGGTGCATTTGTAACTGCACTGACCTCTTTACTTGCCATTGGCAACCTTCGATTCGTGCTACAGGCCAATAAACTTACACATTTGGAACCACGCACAGCTCCAGACTTTGCCATTGGCAGCCTGGCGTATGGCCAGAGACAACAGATCATGTTTACTGTAAGTGTATCTGACAGGACCAGAGATTGATACAAATGGAATCGCAATTCACTTGCCATATCCATAAACCTATTCCCTGACACAGTTGAAACCGCATAATAGCTCTTGATTTTGCCATCGGCAATCTTCGCGCCATACCTGACATCGTTGAAACCGCATAATTATAGCTCTTAACTTCGTCTTTGGCAATCTTCGCGCCACAGACCTATATATATATATATAATAACCTGACACAGTCCAAACCGCATATAGCTCGACTTTGCCTTTGGCAGCCTTCGTGCCTATATGAATAACAGCCGACACATTTAGAACCTTACCTTATCCTAGGAAATCCTTTGCGTCATATGACTATAAACGGACACTTTCTGAACCGCAGTGAGCTCTTTACTTACTATTGTAAAAATCCCTACTTTGCCACAGACAACCCTTGTGCCATAGGACTAAAATCACTTGGAACTTCTTTTGAGAAGTGGTTCGTTCAGTAATAAAATAAACGCTACACATTACAAGCCCAAGCCGCCCCCCCCCCCCCCCCCCCCCTCTGCTGACATGGGCAGGCGGCTTATTTCAATAAACCATTCTCTCTCTCTCCTCTCTCTCTCTCTCTCTGTACAGCTATAAGGTGAGCGCACGCGCGCGAGAGAGAGAGAGTGAGAGAGAGAGAGAGAGAGAGAGAGAGAGAGAGAGAGGAGAGAGAGCGAGAGCTGCGTGCGTGAGAACTGACAGTGACCTGCCGCTCTGACTGTTTATTTACCTTTTCCGCCAACCGGTGTTTTGTAGTTTCCCCCGGTACACCCGACTTCGAGCAACCTGTGCGGCAGGCAAACATGCCTCTCATCCCATCCTCACTCCTCCGTCGACTGGCCAAAGTGGCGCTGACAAATCAAAGACTGGCATTAAAAGGATCGTCGGCAGGGCTCAATCTGGGATCAAAGGTAGCGCGCCTGCCTTTATATTAGAGGCCAAAACGGAACCACTTTTCACCGCGTCTTCCAAAGACTAAAATGCGAGCACGACCACCTGCTGATGGCGGGCGTAGCAAGAGGCCGATGAAGTACTGCTGCTCACTACGTTTTGTTCGTAATATGCACAGAGGTTGCGTGCATTACGGCACACACACACACACACACACACACACACACACACACACACACACACACACGCACACACACACGCACGCACGCACGCACGCGCACCCCCTCTCTCTCTCTCCTTTCCGCCCTTGGAAGTGAAAAACAACAACAATCACACACGCATGAAAGCAGTCTTCTTTCTTTTTTTCTCTTTCACCTTTCGTACTTTTTTTTCTTTTCTCTCTCTCTCTCTCTCTCTCTCTCTCTCTCTCTCTTCTCTCTCTCTCTCTCTCTCTCTCTCTCTTTCGCTGAAGTGAAACAACAACAATCACACATGCATGAAAGCAGCTCTTTTTTCTTTCTCTTTCTCCTTTCGTTCTGTTTTGTTCTTTTGTTATTGTGTTTTCTTTCTTTCTTTTTTTTTCTCTCTCTCTCTCTCTCTCTCTCTCTCTCTCTCTCTCTCTCTCTCTCTCTCTCTCTCCTTTCCGCCCCTGGAAGTGAAAAACAACAACAATCACACATGCATGAAGCAGTCTTTCTTTTTTTCTTCTTTCTCTTTCCTTGTTTCATCCTCTCTTCTGCTCTTTTCTCTCTCTCTCTTCTCTCTCTCTCTCTCTCTCTCTCTCTCTCTCTCTCTCTCTATCTCTCATCTCTCTCTCTCTCTCTCTCCGCCCCTGGAAGTGAAAAACAACAACAATCACACATGCATGAAAGCAGTCTTCTTTCTTTTTCTTCTCTTTCTCCTTTCGTTCTGTTTTGTTCTTTTGTTGTTGTGTCTCTCTCTCTCTCTCTCTCTCTCTCTCTCTCTCTCTCTCTCTCTCTCTCTCTCTCTCTCCCTCCCTCCCCCCCTTCTTCCCTCCCCCCCCCTTTTTTTTTTTGGGGGGGGGGGGGGGGGGGGGGGTTGTAGCGTTTCTTTGTTTTTGCTTTTTGATGGGGGGAGGGGGGGGGGGGTCATTGTTACAGCCGGCGTTGTTGTCTATCCACCAGCAAGGCCAAAAGCCGACAGCAGTGCATGAGGCCAGCCTGTCGGAGCCAGACTATGCCGGACACGTGCTGGCGACACACTGGACAACCACACGACAGCTCGCGACTCGACGACACCCGTCCCTGATAAGCCATACGGTTTCTGTGGACGTAAAGCACCATGACAGAAGAAGAGACTCGACGACACCCGTCCCTGATAAGCCATACGGTTTCTGTGGACGTAAAGCACCATGAAAGAAGAAGAGACTTGACGACAGAACACGCATCATTAATGACCAGAAGCAGGCGCCTGCGATCCGCGAACTACCATAAACACTCTTTGTACTCTCTACATACTCCTTGAAGGGTACAAACTTCGATTGTTCTCAAGACACAAAACAGTGGGGAACAATCCGACGGCGGCTACTTTGATCGAAGACAGGCGCCTGTCACGCGTTACACACTGCCACTCTTTCGACGGGTAGGCCTACATAATCGAGATTTGTTTGGCTCGCAGATGCCAACAAGTGGTGTCTCTCAGTCCCACG